>QNUK01000035.1:350000-607500 GCA_013621035.1 Clarias magur | reverse complement strand
TGACAAGCTGTTTATCAGTGTGTCTGCGTCGGTGTAAGAGAGAGAGAGAGAGAGAGAGAGATGAACAACCCGATATAAGAGGAACACAACATTAAATCTGACTATACACTATTAAAATGTGCAGCTTGTTCATTAATCAATTTAACACTTTTACTGTCGGCATGTTGCTGTTGTTACTGTTGTTGTATACGCAGAATAAGAGGCGTCGTGCCCATTCAAACTCAATTTTATTTTAGATTAGAGAGCTGCACAATCTGTTCAATTCTATTTCATTTCGCCGTACCTTTATAACTCACTTTGAACTACAGTATGAACGGTGCACACAGACGCCCCTGTTTTTTTTTAAGGGTGCTATATGTGGTTCATTCTAACTAGAGAGCTAAAAGAGTCGATCAGTGTGGCTGTAGGAGCCGTGCAGAGGTATTACAAGCTGATCCGCGACTGCGGCCGAGTTACCCGCTGTTTGAGATATGCATAACTCAGCTCATGACATGGCGACAGTATGACTTTAATAAATGTGTAAATTACTAATCGCTCCAGAATTTCCATTTGTAACCTGTGATTAATCGCACGAATGCAAATTTGCACAATTGAACACGACTGCTGTTTGTTCACACTGTTGTCACGTTGTCATAACTGCTGTAAAACTGCACAGCAATAATAAAACCATGAAGATTGAAAAACTATAAAATAATACATATGGCATTCGGTAATTAAGTAACGATGACAAGCACAGTCAGGTGTTACAGTATTTTAAGGCATGTTCTGGAATTCCAGCTGTTTGTCAAGTGCATTAGCAAAACCCATCAAGCACCATGATGAAGCTGGAGCACAGAAGATCATCACAGGAAAGCAAGAACAAAACCTACCGTACCTCTGCTGCAGAAGAGAAGCTCAATTCGAGTCATCAGCCTCGGAAATCACCAATTAACACACCGATTATTATACTGTATGATAAGGCTTCACAGAGAATAAATAGCAGACACATCTCAATCGGGCCTGCCCAAAGGAGATTATTGTATAATTTGGACGCTTTCAGCGTCAGTCTTACAATGTGGAAAGACATCAAGCTCATGGAATTAGAAGGTGTATATGTTGTACAGGATAGACTGTAAAATTTGTATGAAAATGTACTGTACATTTTAGATGATAATGCCATGCATGTACAGTAATTGCACCGCGTCAGCACTGTCGCCTTGCACCTCCAGGGTCCGGGTTCGATTCCTGGTCAGGCCCGATTCCCGTCTCTGTGTGCATGGAGTTTGCATGTTCTCCCTGTGCTTGGCGGGTTTCCTCCAGCTACTCTGGTTTCCTCTGACAATCCAAAGACATTCTGATTTCACTAATTGGCGCTCCCAAATTGCCCGTAGTGTGTGAATGAGAGTGTGTATGTGTGTGTGCGTGCCCTGCGATGGATTGGCATCCTGTCCAGGGTGTACCCCCACCTTGTGCCCTAAGTCTCTTGGGATAGGCTCCTGAATACAGGATTAAGCGGGATAGACAATGAGTGAGAATGCCATGCATGTAATCGCACCCCCTCAGCACTGTCGCCTTGCACCTCTGGGACCGGGGTTCGATTCCTCCATCGGGTCTGTCCAAAGACATGCAGATTAGCCTAATTGGCATTCCCAAATTGCCCGTAGTGTGTGACCAGAGGTCCTACCATGGTCGTCCAAGATTGAAATAAATACAAATGGTCTCCACGGTCCCTAGTTGCGCTACAGAGTCCCTAGATGAATGGATGGATAGAATGTGTGTATCGAATGCGTTTTGTCTCCGCGCAGAATAACACACTCCAGACTGTGCCGCTAAATAAAAATTCCAAAATGAAGTGGAATCTTGACATAAGAGTTTTGACATAACAACTATATCTTTTCTGTATTCCTCATGTCTTATTAGATTCTCTTGTTGTCCTTTTCCTTTTTTTTTTCAGATTTATTTGATTATAGTTGTGTTGGTTATTTTGACATACTCTACACATATCATTTAAGAATCCTATTCATCATGCTTGGAGTCCACTCTCAGACTCATTCTACTACGCGCTGCATGTGGAGGGATATTAGACTAATATGAGGATCTATGGGCATAAAAGATGACAAGGAAAAAAAAAAAAAAAAAAAAAGAATGGAAGTAAGGAAGCCGGAAAACAATGAGATCAGGGACAGCCGCGAACACGGTTTAACATCATTCATCCTGAAGCTGCTGCTGTTTTGTGTAGTTAGAAGATGAAAAATGACCACAGCGTGTGCTTTATCCTATATCTGACACTACAAGCGAAGGCACACACACACACACACACACACACACATATATATATATATATATACACACGGATGAAAATCAACAAGAAAAGGGAAAATATTTGTTCCGTTTATCTATTGTGCTACCAGAGGCACTGAATTAAATCTGCACATTGGGTCGATTATCTCATTAAACAGTCTCTCTCTCTTTCTCTCTCACTCTCTCTCACACACACACACACACACACACACACACACACACACACCACCCAGAACTGTAATTAGTCCCTAATGATGCTCTCAGGCCTCTCTCTTCTGGACATTTTATACGAGACCCGCACTCAGCGGTTTATCTTTATCAGCAATTATTCAACTTGTTTTCACTTTCCATTCCCCCCCCTCTCTCTCTCTCTCTCTCTCTCCCCCTCTGTGTTTATCTATCTCTTTCACTATCACTCTCTTAGTCTCTTAATCTCTACTTTTCTAAATCTCTGCACGGTAGTCCGCTGTAAAAAAAACAAAACAAACAAACAAAAAAACATTCCGTCATCTCTCCTCTGTTCTTTCCCTCGCCCTTTTTTCTTTCTATCACTCTTTCTTTAGCACTCTCCCATAATAAAGTTCTCACTAAACCCGCTGTTGATTTCTTTTTTGTCTGTATTCTCTCATCACGTCCATGTTTTATTCCTGTTCTATCCCTTGTTCATATTCCAGTTAGTTTTTTTTCCTCACTTTGTAATTTCTTTCTTTTTCTTTCTACACTTCTCCTCCTTCCATCTTTCTCTGCTCTGATTATAGATGAACGGTGTCATTTTGGCTTTACTCAGGCTGAGCCTCGTCACACACAGGCACGCACATGCGCACACACCTACCCAACCACAACGACACACGCACAAAGCCTACACAATTGGATTAAATAAATGCAATGTGACACAGGCGAATACACACAAGCGTCCACTTCAGCAAGACTCCAGCTCGCATCCCCATAGCGCGCTCTCCTAATGCTCACAGAGAGGGGTGAGCAGCACGAGACACGCACTGTCTGACCTGCCTGAGAGACACAGTAGATGCTGCAAGAGCTGAACACAGGCGGTGAACCCGAAAAAGAACAACTCCGCAGTCTGTCTGATTCTAGAGAAAGCTCGTTATGTTGGCTTTTTCCGGTTCACTGCCTGGGTTCACTGCAGGGCGTAGATCTGAAACTCTTATCCAGTGTTGTCTGATGCTTAATTCATGGTCATTTACGTCTGATTTAAACTCTATTCCCATTGTATAAGGCACAACAGAATTGGTGCAAGATCCAACTGAGCAGTTGAGGGTTAAGGGTCTTGCTCAAGAACCCAAACATGGCAGCTTGGAGGTGCTGGGATTTGAACTCATGACCTTCAAATCAATTCAGTGACTTAACCACTGATCCATCATTTCCCTTAGCTGGGACTGTCAGGTACGTCTACCATATGACTTTCTTCCTCCTATATCAGATCTTTAACCTTTTTATCCAGTCATATTTGATTTGTAAATTACTTTGAGATTTTTTTTACCCCTCTGTCTGGTATGTATAATTCCAACCCTTGAGCTCTGATTATTATATTTGATTCTTACTACTTAATTAATTATTACTTATTCTTATTCTTTTGATTTATTTCTGATTCTTACCCCTTTGTCACTTCCGTCTGATTCTTATTTTCTTTGTCAGTTCTGTCTTATACAGTGGAACCTCGGATTGCGAGTAACGTGGTTTACGAGTGTTCCGCAGAATGAGCGAAGATTTTTAATAAAGTTTGAATTGGAAACGAGCAAGTATTAGTTTACGAGTGCTGAATATCATGTATCATGTATGAGCCTCTTATTTTGACACCGAGCATCAAGCGATCACAACTGAGCCAATTATTTTTCTCTCTCTTGCGCCATGGGTAATCGTCTCCCCTGCTGGGTCTTAGTGCTCGTCTCTTACTGGTATAATCAACGTCTCCCTCTCCCTCCTATGTGTGTGTGCGCGCATAATTTGACACTATGCCCCACACACACAAATCCAATGGAACCTTGGATTACGAGCATAATTCGTTCCGGTAGTGGGCTTGTGTTCCAAAACACTTGTAAACCAAATCATAACTTTCCCATAAGAAATAATGAAAACTCAAATTATTCGTTCCACAGCCCCAAAAATTAAATGCATAAAAATAATTAATACAATCTATAAAATTTAAATAAAACAAGTTAATCTGTACTTTACCTTAAAAAAAAGTACAAATAAATCCCAACAGATAAGTGATTCCGTTGGTGCGCGCCGGCACCGTGTGTGTGTGTGTGTGTGTGTGTGTGTGTGTGTGTGTGTGCGTGTGTGTGTGTGTGTGTGTGAGTGTGTATGTGGGTTTCAGATTAAAAATTTATTAAAAATCTTTGCTCGGTTTGTGGAACACTCGTAAACCAGGTTACTCGCAATCCAAGGTTCCACTGTACACTCTCTCTTTCTCTCGCCTTTACTCACTAAAGGTATGGTGCTGGTTCATTTGTTGTTGTTTTTTACTTTACAGCAGTGATTCCGTTAGTTAGTCTTTTTTTCCTCCATCAAAACAGTGTTTGCGATGTGTCTGTTAGTTGTGAAACTTAGAAAGCAAGGTGGGGGCAGGGAGGAGGTGTTTTACTGTTTAAGACGAGGTGAGGGGCTAATTTCACACACACACACACACACACACACACACACACACACACACACACACACACACACACAAATACATGGCGCCTGTCCGCACAAGCGGAAACACTTATCTGTCGGGATTTATTTTTTTTATTTTTTTAAGGTAAGTGCAGGTTAAATTGGTTTATTTTTACTTTATATATTGTATCAATTATCTTTATGTATTTATTGTTTTGGGCTGCGGAACAAATAATTTGAGTTTTTTATTATTTCTTATGAAAAAATTATATTTGGTTTACGAGTGTTTTGGAATCCTGCTTCCGGAATGAATTATGCTCGTAATCCAAGGTTCCACTGTACTTATCTCTCTGTCAGTTCTGTCTTATACTTATCTCTTTGTCTTCTGTATGATTTTTCTTTACACTGGAGACAGTTTTGCCTTATTCTCACCTCTTCATCAGTTACATTATTTGTACCTCTTGGTCAGTTCCACCTGATTTTTTGTCCACTTGTGGAGTTCTTTATGATTCTTTATCTTATCTTATTTTATCTTACCTAGGACTGGTAAGTCTCTTTGTTACCCCCTAACAACTTATATCTGATTTCTAAATGGTGGCTCAGTGTGTTAAGGCTCAGAGTTCTTGATTGGGAGGTCAATGGTTCGAGCCTCAGCTCCCCCGCCAGGTTGCTGCTATCAGGCCCTTGAGCAAGGCCCTTAACCCTGTCTGCTCCAGGGGCGCCGTATAATGACTGACCCTGAGCTTTGACCCCGGCTTACCTGAGAGGTTTAAAGAATAAAGACATTCACTGTGCAGTAATGTATATGTAATGAATAAAGGCTGAACTTAACTTAAAACTAAACTAATTCGATTCGTTTTGGACTCCTCAGCTACATCATCCCGTTCTTTTCCATTGATGTCTTATTCTTAACTTAGCTGGTTCATGTTCCCTCTTCTCTGCTCCGGTCTGATTAGTAATTCTAAACCCTTCTTTTTTATCCGAGTGACACAAAAGCGAGGCAGAATCCAGCGCTGGCTCATAGCTGTTAAAGAGCTGACAGCAAGTGAAAAAGTGCTGATCAGAAATGTGTGGGAGTGTTGTAGGAAGAAGAAAAAGGGCAGAAGCAAGACACACACTCACATTCACTGTGCTGGCCCGAGAAATACAATTCCTGCTGTCACTCAGCGTGCACAAGCTACAGTGACAACTGGACCCAACTGAGAGATCGCGTCTGAAGTGATCCCGGGCAGTGAACCTCGAAAAGACCAAAATCATGGTCTGTCATAGGAATGTCTTGATATTTGACAGACTATAACATTATTTACTGTCTTTTAGTTCTTTGTTGAGGTCCAGGGCAATGTATTTGATTATTAAAACACTTTGTGCTTCCTTAACATGCGGCAATTATCCTGAATGTGTTCGAATAATAATCTGAATTTTTTTCTTTGACTTAGTTTCTCATGCACAGAGTGTCATTTTGATGTGTAGCCCACCCACTCATTTGATTGCCATGTTTCATTTATCACAGACGCACCAGTTAAATCAAACCCATGCCATCTGTTTACAGTGTATTCTCCAGCATGTGAATTCCTGTCTAGTATTAACTTCTTGACCTCTTGGTTCATTAAATTCATTCATTTAATGCCACAACAGGCTGTTTTAACTGAGAAGGATGCGCTCGCTTTTTGTCTGCACATGTTAAATGTAATGCAAAAATGAAAAATAAAAATGATATGCTGTAGTTTGTCGAGGGTTCAATTCCTGTGTTCTTGTGTTTAAATGTGTGTGTGTGTGTGTGTGTGTGTGTGTGTGTGTGTGTGTGTGTGTGTGTGTGTGTGTGTATAAAATGGATTGGCACCCCGTCCAGGGATTACACTATGTTGTGCCCCAAGTCCCCCAGGATTCTGCAAGCATGTACAGGATGTGGTATAGAGAATAAGTGAAGGCTTGAGAGACTGTTCTAGAGACTATAAACATACTTATGTGCATTTATGTAAACAGGTTTAAGATCACTTTTAGTTTATTGTGATGTTTACATGTACAGTATTGTATGCCATAGCTGGTATATGTGCTAAAACAGCTCAGCAGAATGAGATCATCGTACTGATTATTAGAGCTGATTATTATTATTTTTTTAAGCTTGACACATATTTTAGTCCACCATTATTTGATTTGATTTTTTTTTTCAGCCAGAGCAAAGACACAGCGAAGAATCTCAGGAGGTTAATATCCATCAGGTAGCATCATTGGTTGCTGTTTACAAAAGCCCTTTGAAATGATTGTTTCAATGCTTTTTGTTTGAAATGACCCTGGAATGGCTCTCTCTTCAAAATCCCCCGTGCAGGCTTCGGTTATTTGGTTTGGACTGCAGTGTGCATCGGGGACTTTCAGCGTGGCAGTAAGCGCACTAAATGAAAAAGCCTGCAGTCACTATATGCAATAAAGCGGACATCGCTACAATATCAATATCTAACTCTCTCAGTTTGGTGCAAATTATTTGACAGTGTAATCCAACCCACTGTACGGGGTCTGCACGCTCGCCAGAGCGACAATAGATTGGACAAACAAGAAGGGCTCCGACAAAAAAGAACTGCTGCATGACACAGACCGAGGAAAACAATATAACAACACAACCGGCTTTCGGTGTATATGAAGACAATATACTGTAGTGCGTGCTCATGACCATAGATTTGCTGAACGTAGGTTTCGTAAGGTTCTGTCCAGTGTTCTCGTGCTCCGACCAGCACTGATTTATACACAACACTCAGCTCACCGAAGCAGAACCCATGGTGCCGTGAGACTACAAGGCAGAACAGATTAGAGGCGATCAGGTCCTAAACAGAGAAGACAGTCTGGCAGAATCCCCTTACTGAGTCCATTTACATGTACAAATTGATCCGATTACAGCTAAATCACATTCTGGCTCTGATTTAATCATCAGGAGTGTACTGTATGCACTTTTCTAATGTGGAAATGTAGAAAACCTCAGATCTAAAAGAGTTACTCAGTGATTAGATTTCTACTGTTAAAATGTATCAAATTTTTCACAAAGTAGCTGGCGAGGAGCGTTCGAGTCAAACCGGGACTTATGATTACCGTTCTTGTGAATTATACTGAAGAATTGAGGAATTTCAATCAAGAGTACGATGATGAGACTCAGCTATGTGCACATTACATGAAACTGGCTCAATAAAGTTTTGGTCACATCATCTGTACAGTCCTGAAGGAGTTCCTGGGGGGCCAGTGTTCCACATGTGAAGCAGACAGTTTGATCATGGCTCTGACATACTGAAAAAAAACATTTTACCCTTGATGGTATCCTAGCACTAGTGAAACACTGGGATACGTGCAGGGATTATACAGAGAAATAAAGGTTGTGTTTACTCTCATAACTCCGTCCTGTTGTTCTGCACAATGAAAAGTTCAGATTTCAACACTCTATGTATTTTCAGGACGCACAGCTCGTAAACAGTTTAACTTATTTATCGGACCAAGAGGAAGCATAATGGTAATACACATTGTGTTGTTTCATTTCCTTAACACATCATGATGTCACAGACGTATCCCTGCAAAAAGCACTCTAAGCTCCACCTTCATCATTTATATACAGTATAAATGTATAGTTGCTTCGTATAGAAAACCTAGCCTACCCAGATATTATTTGACATGCAAATGCAACCTTTTTTTTTAAATACTGAATTACAATCTTTGGGCTATAAAAAAAAAAAGAGCACAGGCAACTTTAACAAAAACAAACAAACAAACAAACAAACAAAAAATATATATATATATATATATATATATATATATATATATATATATATATAAATAATATGTATCTATTTAAATTGAATAAGTTATTTGTTAATAGCACATTTTACCGCATATATATAAATAAAAAAAATATCAACACATTGATTTTTCTGATTATTTATTGACATTTTTATTATATCTGAAAGTATGTTACAGTTTTATTCCCCATCCTACACAAATAATCATTGTGTTATTATTTATTTCATTCCTTCTATTAGGTGTGACATTGCATTCTCGGCACCAGAAGAAAAATTATTATTATTATTTATTTATTTATTTATTTATTTATTTATTTTTAATATAGCATTGCCATATTAAGTCCTTGGCCTCTGTCCTATGGGCGACAAACTGAGGTTTCCTCTATCTGCACACACCACAAAGCCAGGAGTGTTTGTGTAATTACATCATCCTATGAGCGTGTTCTCATTTGACGATGCAGGTTCCAGCATCATTTTTAGTAAAGATTTTAGATAGTGTGTTTTATTGTACTGCAGTGAATTTTATTATTTCCATGTGGGAAGGCAAACGAACGTGAGGATTTTGACAACTCTGCGACACTGATAATATCAATAAAAGGTCCGGGACATGGCTGTGAAAAACACTTCCCTGTGTTGGGAATGAAAAGACAGAAGTGAAACATTTCTCTGTTTACAAAATCACATTACATACAGCCAACACAGTGCTTGTGAAGGGTAAGTCCTTATGTTTCCCGATGCCATGTGTTTCGTTTCTGAGTGATAAATAGCTCCTGACTTATGAAACAGAGAATAATGAGCGCGCAACTGCCTGCAAATTGTGTTCCTCTGGTTCATCAGGGTCTAACAGACAACAGCCAGAGACTCTAATGATGAAGCTTTGCACCTAGAGTGGTTTATTGAGTTTAGAGTCAAGTCTCTAGTCAAATCATTCTGCACAATCTATCAAGGCACAAGACTTAATCCCGGTTTACTCCAAGCTGACCTGCCTTGCTCTGGCAAATCAGATCCTCTAATGACACACACACACACACACACACACACACACACACACACACACACACACACACTTATTCAGTTGAATAAATATGGTGCGCTCACTAACGCTGAGATTAGCCTAGAAATGGAATAAAGGTCACGGGTAAAGGTCGAATAGAGACGTGAATGAAAATGACTCAGAGCTAATAACAGCGGGTTTGTTTGGTTATCCGACACCTGCCTTCCGGTGGGGCAGAGAAACCGCTTCATAACAATGCTATCAGAAATCACCACCATGCGTGTGTCACATCACTGCTGATGAGTGAGAATGGAGCGATCGGAGGAGGAGGAGGACGAGGAGGAGGAGAGTGTGTGAGGAGCATCTTGGCATGAGGGTGAGACTGAGGTTCTGAAATGAACTAGATAAAAAAAAAAAAAACATAGCAGTCAGCTACTTACAGCAGTCTGCTCCATTAATCCTTCATAACGGCTCTAATCTGAGCTTCTGGCTGTTAATTGCTGGTAACTCAAAATGAACTTCTGCTCTGGAGCAGAGGGAAGTTTTAGTCTTGCTTTTCTGGGATGGTCACCAGTTTCCCCTCTCGCAAAGAAAATATATTTCCCTATATACAGTATTAAATGATTGTGTTCTGCTCTACTGGTAAATTGAAAAGATTTGATAGTGTAATATTCCTCGTTGCTACACTAACTGATACTAACTAATAATTAACAGAAAAGATATATATATATATATACATATACAGGGTGGATCATTTATATGGAGACACCTTAATAAAATGGGAATGGTTGGTGATATTAACGTCCTGTTTGTGGCACATTAGTATATGTGAGGGGGCAAACTTTTCAAGATGTGTAGTGACCATGGTGGCCATTTGGAAGTCGGCCAGCTTGGATCCAACTTTTGTTTTTTCAATAGGAAGAGGGTCATGTGACACATCAAACTTATAGGCAAAGTGTGTGTATAATGTTTCAATAAAACAATTACAAATTGTAATAAAATATAAATATAATGTTTTTTGTCTCCATTGCAATATATACAGTATCTCCACGGTCCATTCCTATATTGCAATATATGAATAAATATGAGCACTAGTTTCCTATATGTGGAAATGTATTATTTAATATATTGCATTATATTTTACAATATGAATAATATATTGTAAAATATAATGCAATATACGAAATAATGTTTAGTAAGTAATGTTTTAAAATAACACGATCGTTGTAGTTGTTGTCACCTAATTATCTAATGCCATATGTGTTATTATATATAGTAAAAAAATTTAAAAATCTAATCCAGTGTTGTTGAGCTTCCAGCCCCCTGTCAGTCACAGGTATACGGCCTTCTTTATATAACGCTTGCACCGGTCAGATATGTTTCCTCCGGCTAAGCGCCATCATCACCGTACTGTGCTTGAAGTCCTCTGTAAATGTCAACCGGTTTTACACCTTAATTTCCGAGAAATCTCATCAAAAGTCCCGGTTTGACTTGAACATCCTTCATATCAGGGAGAAGGGAAAAAAAAGTTACGTTCAACTTGCGATTTACGTGCATGCGTTGGATCGGTGGGAGGCACAGACATTTGTTCTCTTTAACAGCACAAAGTGTTCACAGTGTTCACAAGTGTTGTTGTTGTTACACAATTACCTAATTTCATGTGTGTTATTTCATCGTTTTAAAATACCCAGTATTGTCAAAGAATTTAGAAAATAAATCACTAAACAAACAAAAAAACATTTGCAAATGATCCCAAACTTTTGAGCGGTAGGTTAAGTTCAGGTTCACTGGATGTTCTAGGTCCAACCTACTGCACAATCAGTTCTTATATACAGTACAAATGAAACTCGTTCTTTCTTTTCTTTTCTTTTTTTCTTTTAAGTTTGCAAACCTTTTTGGTTTCTTGCTAGAAAGAACATGATAAATGTACCACTTCAATTTATCTACAAAACAAAATGTAATGTTCTTTTAATGATCTTTTCTTCCAAAAACCCATTACAATACAGCCGACACATCACGGCAGTTTCACCACTACCAAGCTCAAAAGTTTGCATCCCCATCCCTCCTATCATGCTCTATTTAATTTTTTCGAATGTGCCACATTAGCGTGTCTATCAACCTACAAAACCCAACATGTTTACTTTGTTAAGTCATATTTTTATGAGTAATGAGCCATGGAGAGTCAAACAGAGCAAAAAAACATCCATCATAAGACAGACAGACAGACAGACAGAGATAGTGACTGCTATTGAATTGCTTAAGATTGCCTTTAAAGATATCAGTCGCACTGGAACAGCATTATCAACAGTGAAAAAACAGGAGAAAAAAACAGAATGCTGAAATGGTATATACAGAATGTACGGAAGAAAAAGAATGTCCACTAAAGAAATGCAGTAATACAAAGGAGAATAGGAGTTAAAAGAGTTAAGTGATATCATTTTATTTTGCTACTCATTGACAGGGGGCCAATTAATCGCAGGGAACACACTCACACAATCCAGGTGTGGATGTATTGTACATTGTACATACTAAGGTATATAACGTAATTAATTACAAAATAATCTTAGTTCAGCGCCCTCTAGTGGTGTAGGCAAAGTCTGCAGTTTTGCGCAAACATACAGTAGCTTTTGTATAAAGAATATAGTGACATCAACTAAAGCTTCAATAAAACAATTATAAGTAGAAATATAATGTTTTTTGTCTTCATTGCAATATATACATTATCTCCATGGTCCATTCCTATATTGCAATATATTAATAAAAATAAGCACTAGTTTTCTATATGTGGAAATGTATTATTTAAATATATTATTATAAAATATAATGCAATATATTAAATAATACATTTCCACATATAGAAAACTAGTGCTTATTTTTATTAATATATTGTACAATATACAGTACAATATACAGTACAATGTACAATATACAGTACATCCATACCTGGATTGTGTGAGTGTGTGACTAAACATTATTTTCAAATATTTCTATATGTGGAAATGTATTATTTAATATATTGCATTATATTTTACATATTATATTATATATTAAATAATACATTTCCACATATAGAAATATTTGAAAATAATGTTTAGTCACACACTCACACAATCCAGGTGTGGATGTACTGTATATTGTACATTCCAAGGTACAGTATATAACGTGATTAATTACAAAATAATCTTAGTTCAGCTCCCCCTAGTGGTGTAGGCGAAATCTGCAGTTTTGCGCAAATATACAGTAGCTTTTGTATAAAGAATATAGTGACATCAACTAAAGCTGCATGCAATCTTTCAATCCAATAATCTATCTGCATGTTAAATGTGAGCTTTCCATGTGTTATTGCTGTAAAACACTGTAACGACAGAAAAAGAAAAAAAATGGTTTTGGTAGGGTTTTCTGTATGTTCCTTTTTGTCGAGTTTTGCCATTCTTATATTTTCATTAACTTCCTATGATAATTCATAAAATCGTGTCTGCATTTATATCCAGCTCCCTATTCATCTCTGACAGTGTTGCACTGGGACTTGTTTACAGATTCCCAAAAGTAAATAAATAAATAAATAAATAAATAAATAGTGGCCAAGAATCTGGGACTTCACAACCCAAATAAGTTTAACTGTCAAATGAGGTAAAACTACCAATAAACTACAGCTGATGAGAAAAATAAAACATTGAAAATAAAATGAAAGACTTTTAAACCATGATGTACAGTATGACTCCCAAACGTAGTCATTTCCAACTCCCTCCCCCTTCCCCCACGTCACTAGGGGGCTCCCACATTAAGCCTACGACTACCACTCAGTCGGGAGGGCCGAAGACTATCACGTGACGCCAGCTCGCTCACGCACCGTTGGGGGCGGAGTAACACACTCGGAGGACAGCGCTATCCGCTCCTTCCGCTTGCGTGAGCTCACAGACGCCCCTGATTGGCTGTAGAGCCGTGACTGATGTGGGAGCACTAAGCACCTCTCATCCCTCTCCTCTGATAGAGCATCACCCGGGAATTGAACTAGCCGTCTCCGGATGATAGGGCAAGCACTTCACCACTGCACCACCCGGAGGCCACCATGATGTATGTTGTCGTTTTTTATTATTATTTAAGTAAGTCGTCTACGACTAAATTTTGGACTCAAACTGCTTTAAAGGCATGATTGCTTCATTTTCTGCCTAAGTAAAATTGCTCACACGTGCCCATCTGGTTCCGTACCCGAGTACACTTGTATAGTCACATTGTCCAATACAGCAAGCGGCAGTATGGCTTGAGAGTTGGTTTGCAAGTTACCAATTAACACAAGAAGAAGAAGCATACAAAGAAGACAACCATCAAGCTATATATTATTGTTAATTGTTGTAAAATGTCAAAGAGCTTCCTCCTCATCTCATCTGCCTTCCTAGTTCATCAGGTATGGAGATATGGGGATGAGAGGCTGTGCAGAGTGGATGATTGATGAAGAGATTTATATTAATTGGCTTAACTAGAACCCTTTCAGTGAGAACAATTTGATCATTTCAGCTAATGCATGACTCACTTAGTAACGCTCAGTGTGGTAATGAACTAAAGCAGCATTCACCTAAAAGCACAATCAGTCAATATGTAACATTCATTTTGCCATTATAGAAGGTCACCGAATCGTTCATTACATCGCACGAGGCAGAGGAAAAAACAGAGAGCAAAACAACATATTTCAAACCAAATACGAGGCATCGTGATTGATGATATAATCTAGCGCACAACGTGTATGAGGGAAGCTGGATGGAGAGAGCAGCACACCCAGCGCGAAGCACAACTCCACACAACAGCGTGTCTGCTCTCAGAACATCGCTCCAAACCATTCATCACATTCTGCCAATCTGCATGCACGGCGAGCAAAAAACGAAACGTTGCCTCCGACGCAATGAACAGTATGAAAATACCGCGCGCATTCATCACAGAAAGTGCAGCGCAACACGACGAGAGGACGGTCGGGCCGAGTCATATTCATGGAGGGAAAATGTGTTTAAATCTCAACGGACACAATGAATTCATTTGCTCCTGGTGTAAATATAAACTCTGAGAATTTCTAACGGACAACATTCACCAGGGGAGAAAGAGAAAAAAAAAACTGTCTCAAGTGTCTGAGATGAGGACGGGAAGGTGTAGCATGTTAGCGCTAAAAACTAAAGTGCAATAGCTTGTACTTTCATGCAACACTTTCAAGCAATTTTCAGCATCATATTCGTGAGAGATCTACCAGTGTAGAAGAAGTGAAAATGACCCAGAATGCAATGCAGCTATACAAAGCAATTGTACTGAGTTAAAGCTACTGTAGTTAGGAGAGACAAAAGGATTAAAGCACTGCTGCATCACTCTCTATAGGTGCATGCACTAACACCAGCAGGTCACTATACAGCTTTGTGGGTGATGTGATGTAGGAAACATAAAAATAGTCAACTCAAAGTAAATTTTATGGAAATATTACGTTTTCATTTTTTTTTTCACTTTTTTAAATCTGGATAGCTATTGCTTAAAGCCAAATATAATACTTTTTAATAAAAAAATTATTATAGTTAATTTCAGATTTTTTTTCCCCTCTTATCTCTCTTTTTTTTGTTTGTTTGTTTCTTGTTGTTTATTGAGCAAACTGGGACGCTTGCCAACACTACAATAACCTCAAAATTCATCCATCCCAAATCACATCGCACCAGAACTGGCCACAATCCTTTTTTTTTTCTCCTTTTTTCCATCTTGGCAAAGTGAATAGCCCAGCAGACGTCTGGTGTACCTGCTGCATAAAAATGATTTTCTACTTTTGCGGGGAAAAAAAAGGGGGGGGGGAAACAAACTATTCAATTTATGTGTACACGACGCTTTTAAGAGTGAGCTGTTACAGAAACATTATATATATATATATATATATATATATATATATATATATATATATATATATATGCCATAGTCTTATGTTTATATATATTTTTCATGTATATGTATTTTTATATATATATATATATATATATATATATATATATATATATATATATATATAAATAATATAAAAAATACATAATATTAAAATATTATAATATTAAAATATATACATATACATATAAAATATATAAAAGCCTTATATATAAGTTATATATATATAAACATAAGGCTATGTTCAAAAGTTTGTACCCCCTCTTTTAATTATATGTGTTTTTGTATAAAATCATTATAAAGCAAATATAACCTCAGACAACCTTTTTTTCACTGTACAATTATTAATTTAACATAAACAAAGCTAGAAAAATACAAGGCAATACTAAGCACCCCCTTACTGCTTCCACAGGATTTAAAAGGGTAGGTTTTAAGCCAGGTGCAGCCCTTGATTAACTGATCAACAGCAGGTGTGCATACGTCTATAAAAGCCAAAGTTTTGGCAGTTTTCTGGTCTGGAGCATTCAGGAGTGTGGGTGAACAAAATACCAAGCGGGAAAGACAAAGCAATAAAAGCAATTGTTGCTGCACATTAATCTGGAACGGGTTATAAAACAATTAGCGTTTTGCGTTTAAGGACTGGAAGTGATATGGTCTTGTTTTGCAGCTGGGCGCCTGGCAGTCATTAAGTCAACCATGGACACCTCTGTATACCAGAGTACTTGTGTTCTAGAGGCGCATGTGAGGCCATCTGTACGACAGCTAAAGCTTGGGCTTTATTAGGTCAGGCTTGGTTTATTATTAGGATTAGGTCATGCAACAGGACTATTAGCGTAAGCACATCAGTGAATCTACTGTACACTGGAACAGAAAAGGTTTTGGAATGACCTAGTCAAAATCCAGACCTCAGCCCAATTAAACAGGAGATTCACCTCATGGATGCGCAGCTGACAAGTCTGCAGCAAATACGTGATTCTACTGTATCATGTCAACCTGGGCCGAAATCTACAACAAAAAAAAAAAGATCTATGGAATCTCTGGGATACCTGAGAACTCAATACCTTCTTGAATCTATATATAATGCTATAAAAATGTAAGCAGTTCTGAAGTCAAAAGTGGTTCAACCTGCGACTATCAAGTGTATCAAGTGTATACCTAATAAAGTGGCCAGGAAGTGTATATTTAGATACTGTCGTGTTAACTATTAATACATCAACTATGTGAAAGATTTTGAGATTACCTGCTTAAAACCACACACACACTCTCACACACACTCTCACACGCACACGCACACGCACACGCACACGCACACGCACACACACACACACACACACACACACTTATTCAGTTGAATAAATATGGTGCGCTGACTAATGCTGAGATTAGCCTAGAAATGGAATAAAGGTCACGGGTAAAGGTCGAATAGAGACGTGAATGAAAATGACTCAGAGCTAATAACAGCAGGTTTGTTTGGTTATCCGACACCTGCCTTCCAGTGGGGCAGAGAAACCGCTTCATAACAATGCTATCAGAAATCACCACCATGCGTGTGTCACATCACTGCTGATGAGTGAGAATGGAGCGATCGGAGGAGGAGGAGGACGAGGAGGAGGAGAGTGTGTGTGTGAGGAGCATCATGGCTTGTTTTTACAGCACTCTTCAAATGTATGTATTTAATCATTAACTTCAATTTGTATTTTGTCTTATGAATTTATATACTATATGTTGCAGGTGCTGTCCAGTAATAATGTAATATGATCTCGTGAGATTTCTGAAAAATTATTCATTATTATATTTTTCTTTTATGTAATATTTGTAGTATAATTACAGATATAAATAATTAATTTAAAAAGGTTAGTTTTTTTTTTAAGTATTAACTTTCAATGATTCAAAACTAGACCTAATTAATTCTGTAGTTTAAGGTGTAGTCTAATGTTTTGTGCTGGAAAGGTCAGTGTTCTTTTACTTATAATCACTACTTTTACAGTTCATAATGAAAAGTGTGCTTCTCTACAGACTGAAAAATAAATTAAAAACAATTAAAATGTCACTGAGAAGTGACTAAAAGGTGCATAAAGCCCCAACACTACAAGCAAGGATCTGTAGTTCATTAAGACACTTGTTTTATTTTTTGTTTTGTTTTTTTCATTTACAAAAATATCACAGCTTGAATACACGGGCAAAATTCGGCGTTCAAACTGACTGAAATCATTCTGATTCGTGATTAATAATAAGAGAGTATGTATCCAGAATATAACTCCTTTTGATCTATGATTTATTAATTTTTTTTGTATCTTTTGATTTTTTGATCTTTTGATGTATTGAGACAAAAGTCGAAGTCAGTGACTGAATGTCATTCTCAATTTATTTGACATAATGACAAGATATTACAAATCATTTATTTTACGCAATTAAATTGCTAAACAACAATCAATAAATGTATTTCTTTATTCTTCGAAACCTGCTGGATCAAAAAGGCGTCAAAGGCGGTACTTTGGTGTCACTCCCTCAACCTGTGCTTGATTGATCGCTTCCTTGAAGATCACGTACCGAAATCTGACACAGAAGGTCACAATCCGCTTGAGAATTCCCCAGTTTTAGGCAGTTTTGTCCTGCCACGTATTTGTTCCATCCATTACCTAAACTTGCTGATTGTAATTGGAACATCTCTTTAGTCAGATAGGTGAGTACTGATTAGTGACATCACTGTTTTGTGCACAGGGAGAACTATATTAGAGTATATGGCATATGCTGTCTTAATACCACCACAAGAGGTATTGCACAAGAGGAAGAAGTGTTTTTCTCTAACTTTGAGGTTCGAATATGCAAAAATGGTCTTTCCTGGAAACTCATCACGTCACACAATAAAGAATATCATTATTCTGGCAACAGAGAAATGATCGGATCAAGTGTTTACATGGTGAATATCGAATGACCTCAATATTGAATTACTTTCATTCTGATTGAAAATCATATCTATGATCAATCCAGATCAGCTCAGACTGAGGTGTTTACATGATGCATTTACTCTCATTATTTTTGGAATATTAGGGTCAATGTACATAAACGGACCTATTCTGATTGGTTAAAGTGCGGAACTGGTTCATGTAGAATGGAGTTGAAAAATGACAATAGATCAGGGTTACCAAATTACCTTTGTATGCTTAAGTCTTCTCAAACATTCAGAGTTTTAATGCATTTGCATTGAACCCTCATGTGTTTTTCTCCTCTGTGTGGTCCTTTAGTCAGGTGAGATTACAGCAATCATACTCAAGCAAGGACAAGAACAAGCCGTCTGAGGGAGGTGATCTCCTAGCGAGTTCCAATTTCGGTGAGAACAACGACTCAACCTGAAACGAACGTGTATATTCCGAGTTGCAAGCAGTGGTTTGGTTTGTGGAGATGCGAGTGCTAATTGAGCTAGGGCTGTCATGCATTTAGTCTTTAGTAATCTAGTTATATTTAGTGGGTCTCCATGCATGTACGGTACGATGCATGAGATCCTTTTATTATTAATGTGTCTGTTTTGCAGGCAATCCGAAAGTATAAATTTTACGCTGAAAACAGACTGAAGTGTGAAGCACGGTCAAGACGAAGGAAGCTCAGCAAATGCAAAAAGTAAAGCTGGGGTGGGATACGGTGTCCAATGCAAGCTTGCCCATGAAAATCAGATCTATGATCAATCCAGATCAGGTCAGATTAAAGCGTTTATATGCTGCATTTATTAAGTGTGTGCTATTTTTATTCAAACATATTCGCCGGAAAAAAGAAAAAAACAGTGAAAAAACAAAACAAAACAAAACAAAAAAACAAAGAGGCAGAAGGAAGATGGGGAGGCAGAAATTGAAACAGAAAGACAGATAGGGAGAGAAAGAGAAAGAGAGAGAGAGAAGCTGGCTAATCCATTATAATGCATCCCTGATAATGAAACACAGTGATGCATGTTATGAAGGACGAACGTGCTCTGATGTAACGCCACCTCCTCATTATCGCAACTCCTACAACACACTCAATAATAACAACTTATAAAAGGATTCGGATGGGTTTATGAGCTTCTGCGTTCAGCCGTTCAATCATGAACAGCCATTACGCCTCCTGAATTGTTCATTACTGATACTGGCAGGCGGGCGGAGCATACCAACGTACTGTAGGAGGAAAACCAGGAGGCTGGAGGTTTGTGATAACTTTGTTATCACCAGCTAAAATAATGCACATAATAGCGAGTGGTAATTAAAAGCTACAATACAGGCATGTATTGGTGTTATCGCTGTTGTTGTTGTTGTTGTTGTTGTAAGAAGGTAATGAAGGGGGGGGGGGACATTTTTAAAATGTAAAGCGTAAAGTGCAGTACAGAAATATAATTTTAAAAAATGAAACAAACAAACAAAAAAAACACATTTTGAATAGTTTTTCTGGACATATTTAATGCAAATCCTGAAGAGAGGAGAACATTCTCTGTTTTGTCCAGTCTTACGTTTCGACATGAAAACATATTTAGTATTGTCATTGTAACGTCACAATCTGCAAGTTTTTTTTTTTTTTTTTTTTTTTTGAGAAATGGGGGGAAAAGATCTATTCAGTGATGTATCATGATTCTTAATCCATGTCCACTGACTCCAGAATAACTCACTCATTCATTGTCTGTACCGCTTTATCCTATGTTTATCCTGGAGCCTATCCCAGGAGACGTACAGCACATCTTAGACAGCATGCCAATCCATCACAGGGCATACACACATACAACACAAGCAATTTGGAAATGCCAGGTAGCCTAATCGGCATGTCTTTGGACTGTGGGAGGAGACCCACCAAGCACACAGAGAAGATGCAAACTCCGTCCAGACGGGACTCAAACCCAGACCCTGGAGGTGCAAGGCGACATTGCTAACGACTAAGCCACTGTGCCGTCTGACGCCAAAACCAAATCTTTTTGACTTACTTTTCATTTTATATGTCTGCATTTAAGGTGTTAAAAAGTTGCAGTTCCGCTATGATCCTGCAGGTGGTGCGCTTTAAACTAGACAGCACAGACTCCTGTGTGGTTTGTAACAAAATCCTTAAAAAAAAAATTATATGAAATCATGGTCCTCATAATGGCAATATAGATCAAATCGACACCTAGGTATCGTGATAATATTGTATCGGGCGATCCCTAAGGCTGCTGAGGTAATAACAGTTTAATGCAGCTGTGACATAAGCAATAACGGGAACTAACATTCCAGAGCATCAAAGAAAATTCTATTTATTTGCAAATTGCTGAACTGTAAGCGAAATGAAATGTCAGCACATGCCCTCTGAAATTTTTTTTTTAGTTTGCCTGCATCAAGACAGGATGCATGGCATGATTATGATTATTTAACCATAACAAAATTCTGATATTTTATTCCTCGCTCATGCGATGTTAAATCAAAAGCTGATTCCTATTTCCTAAATACTTAACGCAGTGTATAACCTAGTATCTCTGTACACTTCATATATACTGTACATATAGTGCACCAACAGCAGAACACCATTTGGAACTGAGCCAGAGAAGACAGGTGAGAGACAAAGCTTAATGCAATGCGCTGTAAGAAAGTGTTTGTCTTTTTTTACGCAGCTGTTAACCGAGGGAGCCAAGTAAATCAGGGAGTTTGTGGAAGAACTACATTAACATATATGGTAATCATACATATGCTGCAGATCCAGCAGGTAGCTATTAGCTTGAAAAATGCTGCAGTAAAGGATATATGTCTGTTAACAAAGTTTTTACACAAATATATAACTCACCGTGATGAGAAACTGCTCAGATGTCCAGATGTTACAGCAACGTATACATATTTCCTAATAGATTTCTTGTCCTCTTATTGCGAAGTTTTTCTAACTGTGCAGTTCATTTTTTAGAATTGTTTCCTGAGCAGAACAGGAACTGTACATGCATACACACGTACACCTTTTCCGACAAGCCGGTTCCTCATTTTAAACTAGTTCTTTAATTAATTTTTTAATCACCGGCCCTCAAAACAGGTTCCACACTTGGCTAGCACCAACACTTGGCTAGAACCAAGAACCACCTACTTCAAAGGCTGGCAGGTTAACTATTGAACCGGCACTACACCAGACATGAACAAGCATGTGGTGGAAAAGGTGTTACTGAGAACTCTGGGAACACATCCAAATACACCTGGTCTAGATCCCCCGAGTAGCACCACCTGAACATCGTCTCTCCACCCTCACGTTTCCTAACGACTCTCATAGCGCTCACCAAAATGCGAAGTAGTGCTCTGTCTGCCAAGCCTAGTCAGTCTGTGCCAAGCCTTACTTTCATGTGTACTAATTCCAATATTGATCCTGTGCTTGTTCCAGTTTGCGAATCTATCTCAGTCCTGTTCATGTAGTTTGCTGATCTCTTGGCCTTTGCTTGCCCTTCAACCTTGACCTGCTTCGCCCTTTGGATATCATCTGCCTGAATAAATACTTCAGTAAAAATTGGTCGATCAGCACTTTCGTCGGTCCATAATGTAGATCTAGTGCAAAATTCACTTTTTAGGTACTTTTAAACATTCACATGGATCTCTAGTGTGTGTGTCTGTGCGTGTGCATGTTTTTATGAACAAAAAAAAAAGGCTCACTTGACTTTTTTGAGGTGTGGCTCGTTTCCATAGACACTAAAATGGCAAGTTTTGAAGGTAAGTGAAATGGAGGGAGTTTATGGTGTTAAAAAAATACATTGTATGAAAGGTATTTCAGCTAGAGAATTATCAGACAAAATTTTCAGCACCCGTGAGAACCGTGTTAACCTGTTAAAAAAAATAGATAAATACTACAGTAGGTGTGCCTGCGACTTTGCTCATGTGGAATTTAATCGCACACTCATAAGCGCGTTTAAAAAAATGGAATTAACAATTTTTTTTACGTTACCGTGAAGTGTGTGAGATCGCATTTATTAAGTAGATATCAATTGCACAGTCATAAGAGCAATCATATTAAAACCTGTACAGCGCCATCTGTTGGATTTTGAGATGCACTAATGCACTAATCTTTATATCAAGGTCCATTTTTTAATGATATAAGGACGTTTTCCATTTTAATTTGAAAGTAGCATATCTTCGCTTCCTGTGCAATGAAACAAAGTCTACGGTATACTGTATGTTACGTCACGCTCAGCCACTCATCATTTGTGATACGTAATGCGTGCACAAACAAAGACAAATAGACAGACAAAAATTCCAAAAACCATCTTGATGTGTTCCAATATTCATCTTAAAGTATGTCCTCGCAAATACTTTTTCCCGCAAATATCACACCAACTTTACAGTGTTATTTTATATATATATATATATATATATATATATATATATATATATATATATATATATAGTACAGTATAGACAGAAGATGGGACCTTACAATATTTCTCAGCTTTCTATCTAGTGCTTATGTTTATTTGAGTATGGATTATCTTACGCACAAGCGTAAGGATCCTACATTAAACTATGGCGACGATTCTGGAACCAAACAGGTGTTCTTCAATCATAATTCATCTGTACATCCCACCTGTAGTTTTTATTGTTAATTTAGTCAATTCCCCTTTTGCTTTAACTGTACACGGTACCTATCAAACTGAAAGCAGACTAAGCACTAACGCTGCACGACATGCAGAGAATCACTGTGTATTTTATTAAGACTTCCACCCTCCTACCCGCGCTGCCGCAAACGGAGTCTCAAACAAAGCCATAAACCTACATGAATTATACATTTTATCTTCACGATCTATGCACCAAGATCTTTCCTGACATCCCGATCCATAAACCAATCATCCCTCTTATTCCCATTAAAAGCCTTTATAGATAAAGTAGTATCTGTTCACATACCAATGTACAGAATCACATCATTCCTGAAACTGTAGTCATGACAACCTCGTTCGGTCAGGGTCGAGAGATGCATAGTCTGAATAGGTGTCCCACGGTGTGTTGCATTTGCATTCATTTACACCTTTGTGTCAAGTCTTAGGGTCGTGTTCAGAGATGAGGTACAGTTTGCTGAGGAGTTAATAGAACGATCATGTCTTAAACAGGAGTCCTTGTGTTTCACTGTTTCTCCTGTAATACAACCATAACCAACCATGTTGTCCTGTCATAATTGTAAGATTTTTACTCATAACAGCAGATACAATGATTTTCATTTAGATTTTAATTAATACACCAAACAAAGTAACTACAAAAAAGATAAAAACATCCAATTTAATAGAACCCAGTTCATTAATGTTGGCGAAAGTCATATTATGAAATGAATCTTACTATGAGATGAATGAGAACAAGAGGACGGAAGTGGATAACAATGCAGTTTAACAAGGAGAGTAGTTTTTAATACGGAGAGTGTCAAACAAATCCAAAATGGAATCGTGATGCAAAAACAGGGAAAGGGTCAAAGTGAGTGTAGCATCCCAAAGTGTTCCAGTGTCTGGTTAGTGCCTGGATAGTATGCCGCTATGTTTTGTTGGGAAGCAGACATTTGAATTGGTGTCGCCAAATTCCTGACAGCAGATATAGCAAGTTAACATACTGTAATCATCTTAGCTACAGTTTGTGGGCTACAGGTTAGACACCTTAGCCCGTACTCTCAAAGCTTCTTAATCCTAAAAGTTGTTCCTAGTGACAAAATTCTAAGAAAATCCTTAGAATTATGACATTTTCTTAGAATTTCCCTGTAAATTTAGGACTAAATCTTAGTAAAGATAAAATGATTCACGAAAGATCTTAGCCCTAAAAACAGCTGCTAAGGTAAAAAATTTTAAAAGTAGGACATTTAAGAGGCATAAGAGTTTCTATAGCAGAGGACAAAAATGATGGAAAGAAGAAATATTCTCCAAACACTGAATGTAAAGCTAAAAGTAAACACTGCTCTTCTGTCCCATTTGGTTTTCTTATTCTTTTACATCTTTCCATCTTTCTTGGATTGTTGGCTACATACCATCCAAAAGTGCAACTTAAACAGATTGTCCTGCAGTCATGTACTGTAAATTGGTAATAAAATCAGTATGGTAAATAAATGTAAGAACCTAAGTACAGTAACTACTGTATGGAAATTGGTCGTTTCAAAAATGGACACATTTTCAACATTTGGCTGTTTTATTTAACTTTAAGATATTTAGCCTAAAACAGAAACTTTGCATAAAGTTGCCTATGTTCGTAATTGTACAATTTCTCCTATTAATTCTATTATCATATATTCTATTTTCACAAAGAGCGCATTTCAAGACCTTTACACATTTTTTTTTTATCAACCAATGACAGTCCTTGAACTTCTGCGTCACCCCTAGCAATGGGATCAACAAAATCTCCTCAATAAGATAAAGGTTTTTGTACTTTCCTTACTCAGACTCGCTCTGAGAAGTTTCCTAAATCACTTTTAGTTTAGACTCCCAGCTAGGATTTTTTTTTGCCTAAGATAGGAGCTCTCTGAGAGAATTCTAAGACGCTTTGTGAATAGCTATGTCTATGCATGCAGCTTCATTGCCGGGGTAAAATACATATGTGCGTCTAAATGGATTTTATGCACCAGCGAAGCAAAATAGCCGAATCTGCATGCAGAGAATCTAAATTTCCCCTGTATGTTGCTGTATCCTTTAAACGAAATCCGCAGACATTAGTCACCAACTCTAAATATAACACTTTGTGAAATCTCAGTCGTAAGTAAATACACTGTGTACTGTATCTCTTTAGTGCTCCAAATATCCATAGATGCACCTCTATTCAGATTTAAACCCAAAGGTGGTGTGATCTAAACTGTAAGGCACCTCATTCTAGCACACAAATTCACATCGTACATTAGCTGCATACTGTATGTGACCACTTGCACACAAGAAAGTAAAAACCACCACGCTACCCTTTTTTTTTCTTTTTTTTGCATGGTTCTAGATGTGATGTACTGTACAGTACATCTCTTGTCTGAACCTGCAATCCTTTAGGAAAAACTTCGAACACAAGTTCAAAAGATCGGAATTTGTCTTTGTTGTATTTGTTTGGATCACATGATCTGTTCAATTTTAAATATTTGCTTTCGAGTTGGCACGGACGCCTCGCGCCTCCTGGGGAAGGTATTTGAATCTTGCCTTTCCTCCAAGTATGCTGGTTTCCTCCTACAGTCCAAACACATGCAGTGTAGGCTGATTGGTGTTTCAATATCGATGATGTCTGAGTCAATGTGCTTTTGCTCCACAGTGGGTTTACATCCAGGGTGTACCATTCCTTGTACCCTACATTTCCTGGCTCCCATGACACACAGCACCATCTCCACCCCAACTATCACAAGAAAAGTGCTAGTGGTATAGACAATGAATGAATGGATGGACGGATGGGTATTTGTATTTGATTATTGTAGTACTGTAAAAATCTTCAGCGATCCCTTATTATTTATATTTTGCTATGAAAATGAGACTGTGGGTACAATGTGCAGGGGCAGGGGTAGCTAAGCGGTTAAGGTCCCAAGTTCAAATCCAGCCACCACCAAGTTGCCCCTGTTGGGCCCTTGAACAAGGCCCTTAATCCCACAAATGCTCAGATGTATAATGTAAAAGATAAAAATGTAAGTCGCTCTGGATAAGGGTGCCAAATGCCAAATGCCATAAATGTAATGTAAATGTAACTTCCTGTACATGCAAATAGAGTAGACTGTATACCACGGAGAGAGTTTGTATGATTCAAAAAGTCATAATATATCTCCAAAATGAGTCAAAAACAAGCGTAATGTTGTTGGACCAGCACTGCATCCAGGCTGGGGTTTGGGGATCAGCTGGGAATCGAACCACATGGTAGGCGAAAAACCATCATTTGTATTTTAATTGAATATTTTGACGAGAAACTCTATACTCCCTATAAAAAAAACACTGGACGCTGATGACATAATGTTTAGGAAAGCCTGAAGTGCAGGAACAACTGTTCTCTCAAACTCTACAGAAGAGATCTACTTGAGATGGAAAAGAATTTCCCAACAGGGACATGCTGCGGAAAAAAAAAAAAAAAAAAAGTATCCCTAGAGCATTTTGTTTGAAGAGTGAACTCTGCCTCTGAGCTAAAGTCAGTGGCTGGAGAGGTGAAACTCATCAAAACTACAAATGAAGGGCCCATTTCAGCTCGGAACATGGTGACTGATGGACTGGGTGACTTTAATCTGAGCCGAGGTCTTTCTGGCTCTGTCTAATCTTTATTTTAGCCTCAGCTTAAAGGCCAGCCTGCACAGTCACTGCCACCGACTGATGGATATAAGAGATGAAAGTCTTCAGCTAAGAGTTTGGTGGGCTTCCTGACTGAATGGGGCCAACACACACACACACACACACACGCATGAACACAAGCACACACTAAGATGGATTAGATGAGCGGCGACGGAGAATTGAATAAATTCAATGAAAGCATGTGAGGAGAGCTTAGCTCTTTTTCAGGACCGAAAATATGAGAGAGAGATCGAGAGCGAAGGCGAGCGAGAGAGCCGGCATCGGCAAGAATAACAAAAGGGGGGTGGGGGTGGGGGGGAAGGGGTGGAAAGAGCAAGCATGTGAGAGCGTGTTGTGTGCGATATGCGTGTTGCGCCTGTGTGTGTACGCGTGCCCAGCTGTGATCGGTATTCAAGGTGAGAGTGTGCGAGTCCATAAATATTTCAGCATACTGGAACCTTCACCCACAGAGGGGGAGGAAAGATAGCAACATTCATTCCAACACTGCATCACATCAGAGAGAGAGAGAGAGAGAGAGAGAGAGAGATGAGTAATGTCTCAGACAAAACACTGCCTCCAGAAACATACAGCGCAGGAAGCCTTGAATCTGCAGAGACACACAGAGACACAAGGGTGAAAAGAACAAATGTGAGAGGAGACAGACGAACAAGATCCATGACATCTGCCGAGCCTGGAACAGGAGCTGTAATTCAGCAACACGGCCAGAGAGAGAGAGAACAAGTCAAGGAGAGAGAGAAGTGAGAGGAAGATGCAAGCGAACGCACTGGGACAGAACTACAGCTCACTGCACACAACTGTGTTCCCTAAAATATGATTAAGCTATAAATAGACGACGGAACAACAGAAGAAGGAATCGCATCGCGCTGAATCGTTTAAAGTGTGTGTGTGTGTGTGTGTGTGTGTGTCTGGGGGAAGCTTCAGATGCTCACATGTGGATGTTTTTTTCTGAAAACTTTAAGAACGGAAAAATGTTTGTCTTTTGCTCGCGTGCAGTACATCAAGCGCATACACTGTTCTGTACAGTGCCAACATTTCGAAATCAGATCGCTCCTGTAAGTGAAACAAGGGGGAAAAAATGCACTTTTCACTTCCAGCAAAAAAAAAAAAAAAAGTGCCCTGCTGTGTATTCGTTATACATTTCCAAAAGATTCTTCTTTCTTGTGATTATTCCATAAAACATTGCGTTATGTACCAGCGACTCTTGTGTGTGTGTGTGTGCGTGTGTGTGTGTGTGTGTGCGTGTGTGCGTGTGTGTGTGTGTGTGTGTAATACCCAGTGTGTACTTGTAACTTGATTGTAGTCCAAGTTTCCACCCAGTAATCCCTAAACAGTCCTGCAGTTTGCTCTCTAAATACATTTTCTTCCTTTCCAAGTCTTTCAATCTTGCTTTGCAATCTTGCTTTAGAATATACATTATCAGTCAAAAGTTTGGACACAAATTTCGATTTTATTTGATTTTTTTTCTATGTTCAAGAGCAATCCTGGACTTTTTGACAAAAAATATGGAATACGGCATTAGGTAATTAAGTAACAACAACAACAGCCGGTTTAAAACATAAAGGTCGGCTGTTCTGGAACAGTTTCTACAAGAACAGGATTGTCAAGTGCATCTGCAAAACCCATCATGATGAAACTGGCTCTCATGAAGGACTTCCCAGGAAAGCAAGACCAAAACATACCTCTGCTGCAGAGGAGAAGCTCATATAGTTAAGTTGAGTTACCAGCCTCAGAAATCACCAATTAACAACCAGCACCACAGATTAGAGCTGTTACAGAGCGTAAGGATTAGACACATGTCAATATCAACTGTTCAAAGGCGATTACTGCATAATTTGGACACCTTCAGCATTGTTTTACAAGGTAGAAAGAAATAATGATCAATGGAATTAGAACTTTTGACTGATAATGTACAGAAAGTCAAAGAAAGTGTATTACTATTATTATTATATATTATATTATTATTATATTATTATTTGTTTGGTTGGTATTTGCACTTGGAAATAAATGTGAACAACAACAAAAAAGAATAATAATAATAATAATAATAATAATAATAATAATAATAAAACCTTCACGCTTGTCCTAGTACACGGTATTAATAATTATTTTTACCCAAACAGAGAGACAGATAGACAAGCGATACATTTATACATTTTCACTTTGCTACCAAATAGTCCAATAATAACTTGAAGTTACCATGGCAACTTAATGATGTTTTTTTTTTTTTTTTCCAACAGCACAGAGAAGGCCAGAAAGGAAATGAAAAGCAATTAAGGAAGATTAAAGAGTGATTAAGTGTGTGGTAGATGGAAGATGGTGCAAGGTGAAATGAAAATTCAAATGTAAAATGAAAATAAATCTAGTCAAGAAGTACCTTAGAAGAAAAAAAAGAGAGAGATGGACAGCATGACAATATTGGAGACAGGGCTTGTCTTACTAATGCTGGTGAAAATGTGGACATAAATGCACTTTATGTGCTGGTATACATAAAGAAGAAATAACCCTCAGCTTAAATTGTCATATACAGTACTGTACTATATACTGTGCATTACAATATGAATCAATGAAAGTACTTCAGCACATCTACTGTAGCTGGCAAGTAAAAGCCCCTATTTTTAACTAACACACACACATACACACACGTACACGTACACACACACATGTACACACACACACACACACACCCACACACACACACATGTACACACACACACACACACGTACACACACACCCACACACACACGACACACGCACACACACACACACACACACACACACACACACACATACATACAGAGTAGTGGTAAAATGTAGACCAGCCGAAATGTAAATACAGTATGTAAGTTACTATGAAATATAAAATCTTGCCAAATTCACAAACAGACTAAGTAATGATAGAAATGTTCAAGTAAAAACAACGAAAACTTGAGACGCTTCTACAGATGAATCCAAATGAGCCTATCAATTCTAATTCCATCAATGCTGATCAGCCATCCACATCAAGTGTTCCAGTATTAAGGCAGAGACAGCTAGCTGCTAGAGAGTGCATCACAATAATGAAAGTTTGATGAATGGTGCATAAATATGGTTTTACATCTGGATGGGTTGGGTGTAGATAAGCTAGCCAAGATCCTTCTGTGTCATGGGGAAAAAATAAAAGTTAATAAAGCTAAATAAGGCTTAAAGTTTGCCACTCACATATTATTTATTTGCCATTAATATAATGGTTAAAATGGATTTTCTAAGATATTGAACAAGGACTTTAACAATGTGTAATGGTCAATGTGATGAGGCAGGACTCATTATTATCATTATTTGGGTGAATGCAAGAATCACAGGCCATGAAACAGGCAAGAAAAAAAATGGCATGGCTAACAACTGTTAAAAAAAAAAAAAAAAGTTATTTTTTGCCACTCAAAACACCTCCAACGCCTCGCTGCAGCATCGTTGTAACCTTGCCGAATCATGTCAAATGTCTCTGTGACAGATTTGCCCAGTTTCACACAGAATTTCACGTTCGCTCTTTGTTCTAAGTCCATGATGAAATAGCAGACATTGTAACGCACATGATCAGAATAGCACCATCCGCACAGCTCCCGATGTACACAGGACGATGTCTTTTGGCACACCGACTTATGAACGTTGGTGCTCCTTGTGACTGTGCGTGCAGCCTTGTGCTGCCATCTGTTGGCGTGTTACAAAACCAGTCTTGAAACTTTTTGAACCCACGTACAGTATATTCAAAAACAGAACCTAAGGCTAAGTGTTAAGGCTAGCAAAAGTACTATGAAATGACAGGGTATAAACATAGCCCATACTGTATAAAAGAAACCTGGAGAAGCCCACCATAGGTTTACTAAAGAATGGGTTTGAAGCTTAAATGTGGGAGCTTTGGTCATCGTCAATCAATCTCCAGTATTGATCTATCGATCTTTAAACAATAAATTATTAAACGGTTTATTAAAATCTGTCATCCATACACTACACATCGTCCTATAAATATGAATCCTCTCCAAATCCTACAAAGGATGTGCTGAGAAGTCAAGTTCACCAATTCAGGTAACCTGGTTAACTAAAGTGATACATACAGTCAGGAGACAGCTAGTCATTTGACTCCTGCAATACAGCTGTCACACAATCTCATCATGCCCCTACTGTAATTCTCCCTAATTTTACAGATTAATTTAATTTCACCTGATCATTTGCATAAAACAATATCAACTCTAGCTATGGACACCGTAAAAGGTTTTTTTTTTTGTACCAGGCTGCAAACATGTTACACAAAAATAGATGAAAATTTTAACCAATTGGAATTAGCACTAGAGCTGTGAATCAAAGTGAGACCGTCGATTCAACTCAATTTAATAGATTTTTGGGCATTGCAGTTTTCTATTGGATTTGATGCAACAGCAATAAAGGTTATTATCCGAATTGTTTCAGGCTGATAAATTTATTACAACTTTTAAAGCACCAAAGGTATTTAATTTCATATTTTAAAGTAATTATTGTAAGTGTTTAATAAACATGGAAAAGCTGTGTGTTGGTTGTTTAAATGGCAATACTTTTTATAAAGTGATTATTTTATTTCCTATAGGTGGCGGTATTGCACCAACCATCTATTAATTTAAAAGAAGAAGAAGAAGAAAAGCGCTAATCTTGCAACGCAATATCATTATGCTAGCACTTTGTAGAACATGCAAGCTGTTTGTATATCCTGCAAAAGCTGTGGAATATATTTTATTTTATTTATTTTTTCATTTTACAGAATTTCTACATTTCCGACCATTTAACAATTTTCAAAAGTGCAAATCAAATCTGAAACAGGAAATTGACCCATTTAAGCCCACATTCATAACACATCATCATGTGAAACACAGCAGTGGATGAATAAACATGAATGAGGTAGATTACTTTTTCAATGCCTTTTGAGGAAAAATAAAAATTGCCGTAAATAGCCTGAGCACACATCACGCAATCAAAGTACAAATTACACAAAGGGACAAATGGCTGAACCATTTGACAAAAACAGTTTGTGTGTGTGTGTGGTTTGAATGAAAGAACTGGATAATTACAAGCACATTGCATGATTACAGACCTGAAATACTCACCTGATTAAAAATTAAGGAAGCATGAATGGTGTTTTTGTGAGCATCTTTGTATGTGTATTTATTACAGTTCCATGGCTATGATGAGCTGCTGTGATATAAAGCACAACGATAGTAGATTATATAACAGTAACGGCAAAATACCGCCAGTTACACGGTAAAATCAGAGCTCATATGAGGCCAACTAGACCTACTGTATGTAATACAGTACACTGAGAAATTTGGTGTGGAGTAAAACTTAAAAAAAAAAAAAGATTTTTCATTCAGTCGGATGGCCAGACGCCACTAGTCATCATAAATGACAAACTATGTTCATAGCATTACAGGTAATTGCAAAGGATTATATAAAATGTAATCAGAAACGGATAAAACTTTTATACATAAACCGATCGATATTTAAAAATAACATGATCGCTCAATATAACAAGATCCAAATTCTGATTGCTTTATTTAAGGCGGCATATTTGTTTACCAAAAGCTTGTAAGATTTCCCGGCCATCATCCTATGCATTATGGTCCATGCATGGTTTCCCGGCAATACTGTACGAGATCCACAGTATTGAACACTAACACCAAAGACAAACAATGTTAAATGTCATCTAATAGCAAAAAATAAACTGGGGATAAATTTTCATTTTCAAATGCCTCCTGACTATTTGCATTTAATCACAACTGGCATGATGAAAAATGGCTTGACGGTTTGTTATTTTTTATTGTGGAAGGAAAAAGGGCGAGATATTTTTCATAAACTTTAAAGTAAATCAGGTTAAATCAGTCCAGGGGAATATATGCTTAGACTGGGAGTATTTACGGTTTGTAAGGTAGTTTTGTGTGGTTGCTTTATTCCTTGGGTACAGTATACAGATATTAGGAATATATGAAAGGCATTCAAATTGAATTTTGATTATGCAGAATAACAGAACAGTTATTAGAGTAAAATTTACATTTATTTCTCTATATAATCCTGTGCTACACAAATGCACTTCCTAGTGTTTCACTAGTGCTAGTGCACTAGTATCCATCAAGATAGAAAATCCTTAGTATGCCAGAGCCATGATCAGCATTCCTGGCCTTCCATGTGAAAATGTTCCTTTAACTCGCTCCAGAGCAATCTTCTGTGCCAGGGGAAGTCAGAGATCTCTCCCAGTACCCATCGTGCACACACCTTCCAGAAATGCAGGTGTGCGTAAATGATTGTGTGTACAGTTCTCACAGACAGATGTGTTACTTCTGCAAGTTGGCAACAAGAATCATTCACGTACCACCTTCTTTAAAATGTCTGCACCATACTGTACATGCACCATACATTTACTTGCGGCTATCATATTGCGCTATAAGTATTATTTAAATCAAGTGGTTTTACGCCATTCTTCTGCTCAGGAAACAACAAGTCCCTGTTTTACATTTACATGAACATGTAGGCATTTGGCAGATGCTCTTACATAGCGTGACCTACAAAAATGCTCTGAAGTTTCCATCACTGGATATATCCTTCCATGTTTGACTTGAACGCCTATATAAACTGTACATGAAAATGTCTGATTAAAAAGAAATCTAGACAGACCTCCATCTGAGCTGAGCAATGTGCTACAGACAGACAGCAATAAAACCTGTTAATCTCATAAGGACGACTTACCCAGTAAAATTAATATTGTCTGCTCTGTTGTGCAATAAATAGGCTCAGAATATTAACTATTAATCATGCACACAGATGAGAGATGACTTTACAGATGAAAAATCCCATTGCATTATAAAGTAAAGATTTTTTTTCCCCTTTTGATTATACATCTTCCTGTTTGGAACACATGATCGGTTCAAAGTGACTTACATATCTAGTATACCCATCGGACAATTTTTGATAGACGTAATAATCGCGTATGTGCTGAATTTCAAATATGTGCCTTGTTTATCAAGATGGATATGAGGGGGTTTATGCGTAAATCATTAAATGAGCATTTGGTATTCATGAAAAACCAGTACATTTGGAAGATAATGTTCGTCTTCTATTCCTGCTGCTCAGTGTGTGTAAATTTCTTTATCGTCTTTAAATAATATACTTTGCAGTGAATCGTTGCATATTTAAGTATGCGGATGTGCTGAAGTTTAAACCGAGCATCATAATGGGGAAGAAAGCTGATTTAAGTGACTTTGAACGTGACATTGTTGCTTGTCCAGGCGGGCTCGTATAAGTATTTCCAAAACTGCTGATCTACTGGGATTTTCACACACAACCATCTCTAGGGTTTATAGCGAGTGGTTTGAAAAAGAGAAGATATCCAGTGAGTGTCAATTCTCTGAGCGGGATTGCCTCAGAGGAGAATGGCCAGATTTAAGCTTCTTGTTATTTGAGTTATGTCTCATAACTCAAATAACTTCTAGTTACAACCGAGGTATGCTGAAAAGCATCTCTGATGTTAAACCTTGAAACGAATGGACTACAGCAGCAGATGACCACACCCCGTGCCACCTCTATCAGCTAAGAACAGGAACCTGAGGCTACAATTTTCATGGCCTTACCAAAATTGCACGACAGAAGTCTGGAATGATATTCTCTGGTCTGATGTGTCTCGATTTCAGCTGCAACATTCAGATGGTAGGTCCAGAATTTGGCGTAAAACAATGCTAAAAGCATGGGTCCATCTTGAGTTTATCAACGATTCAGGCCGGTGGTGATCTAATGGTGTGCGGTAGATTTTCTCGCCACACTTTGGGCATCATTGAAATGCCACACAGAGTATTGCTGCTGAACATGTCCATCCCTTTATGACCACAGGATAACGCACCATGTCACAAAGCTAAAATCATCTTAAACTCATTTCTTGAACATGACAATGTGGTCACTGGCCTCCACAGTTGACTTCCACAATTACCAAATCTCCATCCAATAGAGCGCCTTTGAGATGTGGTGGAACAGGAGATTCGCATCATGGATGTGCAGGAACAAACTGATGACATCATGTCCCCATACACACGTGGACAAAATTGTTGGTACCCTTCGGTCAATGAAAGAAAAACTCATGGTCACATAAATAACTTTAATCTGACAAAAGTAATAATTAAAAAAAATTATATGAATGTTAACCAATGAAAGTCAGACATTGCTTTTCAACCATGCTTCAACGGAATTATTTTAAAAAATAAACTAAAATAAAAATAAAAAACTAAAATAAAATAAAAGGCCTGGACAAAAATGATGGTACCCCTAGAAAATACTGAAAATAATGTGACCAAAGGGACATGTTAATTCAAGGTGTGTCCACTAATTAGCATCACAGGTGTCTACAATCTTGTAATCAGTCAGTGGGCCTATATATAGGGCTCCAGGTAGTCACTGTGTTGTTTGGCGACATGGTATGTACCTGTCAGGGATTACCCCTAGAGGGCGACAAAGCGCCCAGAGAGTTCCTTGTGTTTTTCATGTTTTCTTTGTGTTCTTTGTGTGAAGGACTCTAATCCCCAGAATGCACCTCAGTCAGGTGATGTGGCACTCACCTGAACTGAGTTTGCTAATTAGTGTGATTATAAATGTTCCTGAGTTCTGTGTTGTCCTGGTCTTGCATCTGTTCGTCTAGGGTTACTGTTTGTCTGGTATGTTCATTCTAGCTCTGTGTTCTCCTTGTTCTCAGTGTTCTCCTTGTTCTCAGTGTTCTCCTTGTTCTCAGTGTTCTTCCTGGTTCTGTGTTCTTCCTGGTTCTGTGTTCTTCCTGGTTCTGTGTTCTTCCTGGTTCTATGTTCTCCTTGGTTCTATGTTCCTGGCTCTGTGTTCCTAGCTCCGTGTTCTCCTAGGCTCTGTGTTCTCCTGGTTTGTCTATCTCCTAGTCTGTCTGTCTGTCTCCTAGCCTGTCTGTCTTTCAGTCTGTTTGTAATGTCTAGTTCAGTGTAGCTCCATGTTTAGTTTATCCTGGTTTAAGTTCATGTTCTGTTCTGTTTGTTCCCTGTTTTTGTTATCATTAAAATCCTTTGATCACTTCCACCTCTGCTATCATGTCTCTCTTTCGTCCGGCAAGCAGTAACCGTGACAGTACCACACTCAACATGGACCAGAGGAAGCGAAGGAAAGAGTTGTCTCAGGAGATTCGAAAGAAAATTATAGACAAGCATGTTAAAGGTAAAGGCTATAAGACCATCTCCAAGCAGCTAGATGTTCCTGTGACTACAGTTGCACATATTATTCAGAAATTTAAGATCGATGGGACTGTAGCCAACCTCCCTGGAAGTGGCCGCACGAGGAAAATTCATGACAAATCAAAGAGACAGATAATCCGAATGGTAACAAAAGAGCCCAGAAAGACTTCTACAGAGATCCAAGGTGAACTTCATGCTCAAGGAACATCAGTGTCAGATCGCACCATCCGTCGCTGTTTCAGCCAAAGTGGACTACATGGGAGACGACCAAGGAAGACACCATTGTTGAAAACAAATCATAAAAAAGCCAGACTGGAATATGCCAAACTACATGTTGACAAGCCACAAAGCTTCTGGGAGAATGTCCTATGGACAGATGAGACAAACAATGGTCACATTATCAAGAAAAGAACACTGTCCCTACTGTGAAACACGGAGGAGGCTCTGTTATGTTCTGGGGCTGCTTTGCTGCATCTGGCACAGGGTGTCTTGAATCTGTGCAGGGTACAATGAAATCTCAAGACTATCAAGGGATTCTAGAGAGAAATGTGCTGGCCAGTGTCAGAAAGCTGGGTCTCAGTCGCAGGTCATGGGTCTTGCAACAGGACAATGACCCAAAACACACAGCTAAAACCACCCAAGAATGGCTAAGAGGAAAACATTGGACTATTCTAAAGTGGCCTTCTATGAGCCCTGACCTCAATCCTATTGAGCATCTTTGGAAGGAGCTGAAACATGATGTCTGGAAAAGGCACCCTTCAAACCGGAAACAACTGGAGCAGCTTGCTCATGAGGAGTGGGCCAAAATACCTGCAGAGAGGTGCAGAAGTCTCATTGACAGTTACAGGAATCGTTTGATTGCAGTGATCGCCTCAAAAGGTTGTGCAACAAACTATTAAGTTAGGGTACCATCATTTTTGTCCAGGCCTGTTCCATGAGTTCATTTTTTTTTTATAATTCCGTTGAAACATGGTTGAAAAGCAGTGTCTGACTTTCATTGGTTAACATTCATAGAATTCTTATTTATTATTACTTTTGTCAGATTAAAGTTATTTCTGTGACCATTGTGAGTTTTTCTTTCATTGACCGAAGGGTACCAACAATTTTGTCCACGTGTGTATACCAGTATCTCTAAGGAATGTTGCCAGTACCTTAGTGAATCTATGCCATGAAGAATGGAGGCCGTGCTGATGGCAAAGTGGGGTCCAACCAGGTACTCGCAAGTTATACTTAATGAAATGGACGGTGAGTGTACTGCAGGTGCGATTTCTTTAAGACTGCAAGGGAAGCTCCGCTTCCCCTATAATGTCACAAAATTAATGGTCAAATTATGTACTATTGTATTAACATTTTATTGACTAAAAATTCCCGTAGCGTCACAGTGCATTTCCCTGTTGAAGCCCAGCGTCCATTGACTTCAATGCGGCTGCTTTGAACGTTTTTTTTTTTTTTTCAGTGCTTTGAAACTAGACGGTCATTGGATAAACGCTGCGATTATGTCCCGCCCACGGACGCTCAGTGTCTCTGGGGGTGAATGAGGAGTGGGCTGGCCCAGACGCCAAGCTTCTGCGTGATGATTGGAGGGTCTGTCGAAAGATTGCATCTCTTTTTGACTGACAGCAATTTTGTACTATAAGGAATCGCTGAAGTCCCATCGCGGATTTCTGAAGTTCAGTCGAAATATAAACTGCTGCAACTTATTTGTTTATATTTGCTTGGCGAAATTGCTTGATTTTCATCATACATTTGGCTGGCCATTGAGAGGACACTGGTCAAGTCACTGGAAAAGACGCCTAGTTGGTACAACAGGGTCACAGACCATTTTCTTGAAAAGGAACGTAGGGCAGAATTTACTTTTAAATAAATAGACAATTTTATGATCTAGGCCGAAAATGAGCTTCCCCTATTTGACAGACCAGTAGCCGCCACTCGTGTACTGTATATTCTTTTGACCTCGTTTTTTAATTGCACTGGATGGAGGGTACCAAGTTCACATCCATAATTTTTTTTTGAATTCTTTGACCTTTTCAGATGCTGTGACTCTGCTGGAAAACCTGTTAAATAGTAGTTCCTTATTCTCATAGACATGCCAAAGTAGTTCAACTTAACTGCTTCGGAGAAATTCTGTCTCTCTCTCTCTGTTTTTTTATTTTTGCCATTTAGGGACTATTTTCTGGTCTCTGAACTTCATCTCTTTTGGGCTGTTTTATGGGCACGAACAAATGCAACTCATTTGTTTTCCCCCAGCAATTTACAGGTGATTACTGTTAATCAACTATAAACACTGATAAAAAAATAAAAATAAATAAAAAACTGTGAAACCGCAGGTTAAAATCATTAGTTTAGCTTGGCATGCTCAGAATTGGACACATCATTTTATGTGTAGATTAATAAATGAAGCCCGTCGTCTGACAAATTCAAGGAGTTCATAAAAAAAAAAAAACGGAAAAAAAAGCAGCAACCAGGTTAAGAGGGGAAATGTGGATAAGGTCCTGAGCAATTTATCCCTGGAAACTGCCTTAGCGATTTTCATTCTCCAAGCCTTTTCAGAATTCAGGAAACCGTTCCCTAAGCATGGGACTAGCTTGACTATCATATGTAATCAGACCAACAACATGCTCATCTGGAACTTTAAGTGACCACTCATTGGATGCTGTTTTTCGACGTTTTTGACTGAAACCCAAAGTCAAGAGTTTAAACAGTTGGCTGAGAAAGAACATCTTGAATTGCCAAGATACTGTATGCATACTGACCTTACTGTAACTTCCTTTGCTCTACTTTCCATCCAAAGCATGAGTGCATGAGACATTGTGCCTGGGATTAAACAACATTTATTTGATGTGTTTTAAGTAACAAATGTAACATTCAGTAGATGCACCCACAGTTAGGGCACATCTGCGATTACATGTATAATGCATTTCCACCAAATAGTGCAACTCAGCTTGATAAATTAAGTAACCCTATGTTGTTGCTGTTTCCATCACCAAGCAAGCCACATTTTATTTAAATGCACATGATTAATTTCAGCTACATGTGAGCTTATCTGGGACAAACAATTAAAGATAGCAATACTGCAACATTGCCTGCACAAGAATAGCAGTGTAAGGTTTTACTTTTTAGGGTTTGTAAGGTTTGTATTTTTTGCCCACTTAAATTTTCTGGTTGCTATTTATACACTTCTAGACTACAGTCCAGTCTTGAGACATTTTCTGTTCTGGTTTGGACTTGCCTGTAAGACTTACTGCTACTTCTACTTCACAAAATACGTTTTAGCGCATGAACAAGTGGTAATCATTTTCTATGTTAATCTAGAAAACAGCCTAACTGTTGGTACAATGCACCACCACCATCAAAAGTCATTAAGTTGAAATACTGTCCTAATTTGGCTTCAACAAGCATTTGATGATTTTCATTCTACATTTGACTGGATCTTGCTCTTATTTGGACTTGATCTTGACTTGGTCTTAGCCTCCTTATTCTTAGTCTTGACTTGATCATGCTTTAATTTGAACTCAATATTCATTTGGATTCAAATTTGGCTTGGCTTCAGCCCTCTTATTGACTTGATTTCTACTTAGTGTCACTTTTGTTTGGACTTGATATTCCTTTGGATTTAATCTGGACTTGGCTTCAAGCCCCTTATAGACTTGGGCCCATATTCACAAAGCTTCTTAAGCCTAAAAGTTGCTCCTTGTGATGAAATTCTAAAAGAAAAATCTTAGAATTAGGACATTTTCTAAGAATTTCTCCTTAAATTTAGGGTTTAATCTTAGTAAAGATAAAAATGATTCACAAAACACCTTAGCCCTAAAATCAGCTCCTAAGGTAAAATTTGTTAAAAGTGGAGAGGAGGACTTAAACAGTTACTTAAACAGAGGTTTAAGAGATCCTGTAGCAGAGGACAAAATGGCGGAAGGAAGAAATATTCTCACTAAACAATAAACGTAAAACTAAAAGTAAACACTGCTCTTCTGTCCAGTTTGGTTTTCTTGTTGTTTTACTTCCTTCCAGCTCTCTTGGATTGTTCCCTACAGACCATCCAAAAGTGCAACTTAAATAGACTCTCCCGCAATCATGTAAATTGTAAAAGCTGAGACATTTTGCTCCCATCAATCTAAAATGGATTACAAGTAATAAAATCAGTTTAGTAAATAAATGTGAGAACTTAAACATAGTAACTACTGAGTGGAAATTGGTTGCTTCAAAAGTCCACACGTTTCAACATTTAGCTGTTTAATTGTCTTTAAGACATTTATCCTAGAAACTTTGCATAAAGTAACCTCTAGTCGTGATTATACAATTTCTTCATATACAAAAATTATGATTTCACTGTTGGTTCTATTATCATGTGTTCTGTTTTCACAAAGAGCACATTTCAAAACCTTTGCAGAGGTCAGAGGTGATTTTTTAGTAACCAATCACAGTCCTTGAATTGCAACGGGGTCGACCACACCCCCTCACTAAGATAAAAGTTTTTCTACTTGCCTTACTCAGAGTTGCTCTGAAACGTTTCCTAAATCTTTTTTAGTCTAGGACTCCCAGCTAGGACTTTTTAAGCTAAGATAGGAGCGAAGGAATTTGGGATTCAGCCTTGTATTACAAATTGCTTAGGTTGTTAACTATAAACAAAGTGGTGGGGTTGGTCATGAACCTGTAAGCCTGTGCTCACATTAACTAGCAGCAATGAAAGATCGAAAAACAACACAGACCTTTCTGGGGCAATTTGGAGCGACTTAGAAGCAATTACTAAGCACCGGGCCATGGATGATGTGGTACCGGTAAAAAAGAAATTTTATTTATTGTATTATTTTGAAAAATGATCAGATAATCTTCCATTCCATCTATACCTCTTTCCCACACTTCTCTTCGGTTGACGCCTGATAGAATCAAGCTAATGTTAGAACTCTAGCTAAAATTAGTAAAAAAAAAATTTTTAAAATAAAATAAAAAACGTCTCTGGAGAACATCTTTGAAAAATATTGAGACAGCAGAGGAGACAACACAAAGAAAGCTGCATTTAAAAGAAAATGCCAAGGGCACCTAAATTGCAGGTTTATTGCAACAGGTAACTTCCATGCTTCAAGTGCTGTTTATTATGGCCTTTAAAAGTTTATTTGAAACATCTTCAACTCTGCCAACATTCTGGATTAAAATCAAAGAGGAATACTAATATCACCACGAAAGCACTGAAAACCTAGCTTCTATTTCCAACAGCATATCTTTGTAACGTGGAGTTGGCTGCAGTGACAGCAACCAAAGTGAAATTATGGAGCAGACTGGACATAAGGAATACACTTCGGGTGTCATTCTCTCCCATCAATCCTAGATAGGAACATTTTTTATTATGCATTTTATTATGCTTTGTTACGAGCGTGTGATGGTTGGTCCATAGAAATTTGTCTTATATAAATCTGGTCTGTGGTGAAAAAAGGTTGGAGGACCTTTACTCTAGAGAAACAATATACTGTAGTGTAACAATATACTGAACCACATGGAGTTTTTAGTGCATATTCATGTTGAAACCTTAAAATCAGAGTCTTAACCCCCCCCCCCTTTTTTTTTTCAGATATTTGCTGTGGAATGCTAACTATACTGTATTACATTAGAAGCAGTCTTCTAATTTGCAATTTGATTTTGAAAAAGTTTATTCTACATTTGGAAACCAACTGACTTTGGGAAACTGTAAAGATGTTCTCTGGGTTTCCTATATTTTTTTCCCCGAGCAATGACTTCTGGCTTTAGACAGATTGATGATACCTAAAGATTGGTACTTCCTAACAGATGGATCACTCCACAGATCATGCTTTAAAGCTTTGCCCCTACAGGATGTGTTGTATTTTACCATTTCTCCTCTTTTCCCTGTAAGATGTAGAATCATTGTTGTCTATAAATGACTTTGTAATTGTTAATAGATGTGTTTTTTGTTTTGGGGAATCTTATTAGGCAAAGGAATTCAGGCATGCTTGTTTGATCTGTGTTGCTCCAAGCCACCTTTAAATTCTATCCAGTCCATTTACCTCTTGTTCACTTTAACAGAAACCTTTTCTAAATCAACAAGGGTAATTTGTACTTATTGTCAATGGACTTTATTCGGAGTCAACAAGTTAACTTAAATGTTCTGTTAATATTTACACTGATCAGTATAACATGTTTGATGCATGGTCGGCACCACAAACACGGACACGGAGATGAGGCGAGGTCTTGGGGGGGGGGTATGGGGTTGCGGATGGATCAATTTATTTAGAAAAATGGGGAAGGAAGGAGGACAGAAAGAAAAGGGAGGAAATTATGTGAAGGATGTGTGTACCCGTCTGGTGGCAGTGTCCAGGCTGATGAGCGATGGTGGCGGGCAAAGTGGGCCTGCGTGAGCAGCATCTCCTGCATCTCCATGGACAATCTTTTTCCCGCTGACCTGGCCAGCCGGCCCCTCCCATTGGGCGTGGTCTCAGGAGAGAGTAACCTCGACGTCTGATGGCTGGGCGGCATTCCCGACTGGGAAAGGAGGCCTTAACATGGATGCACAGCTGCCTGTTTCCCTCTTCAGCGGCAGCATCCCGAAGGTTGACTCTGCGCGGCAGCTCGAGTGCCTCAGGAGCTTGTGCAGCGTTCATGCGGCTGTCCTTCATGCGGCGATCAAACGACTGCTTTTCGTTTCACTTCCTTTGAAATCCCTGGGGTGCATTACATTGCCGTGCCCACATGCCACTCTTCCGCATTTGTAGCATCCGCCGCATGATTCTGCTCTGTGGCTCTTCAGCGCAAGACCAGACAGACCACGAGCTACACTTCCCATCTTGCTTTAATAACCCGGGAAGAAGCCGACGATCCATGAGCGGTGATTACAGCACAGCCGTGCCCATTCCAGCAGCCCCACCGCTTTGTGCATCTGCAGAGGCCACCAAACTAGAGAGCCTACAGATTGAGCGAGGAGCGACAATAGATTGAGGCGCACGCCCATCACAGGCGCACGCCGTGACACCGGCCATAATATTAAAATCACCCAGGTTTTGGGTTCCCCTTGTACCACTGGGGCAGTCCTCTTCCGTAGGGGCACAAGTGGGATATGCTGTGGTGTGTCGCACCAGAACCATGTCAGGGGATCTTTTAGGTCCTGGGGTTGTGGGGTCGGGCCTCTGTTGATGGGACATGTTTGTCTGATGCATCCCATTGGGTGCTTGATCTGACCGAGGTGTAAGGAGTTTGGAGGCTGGGTCGGTAGCCTCGGGCTCCTTGCCTGCTGGGCCCCGTGTATTGTATGCCGTGGGGCACTGAGTGTTTTGATGCCTAGTTATCATGGCCAGAGAAGACTCTTTTCAGTGATTCGTGCTGCATTGGCTTTTCTGTGAGTTCAGTCTGGATGGGTTGGCCTTTGGCCCTATAGGCATGTAGGAGTCCATGATGCTGTCACCAGTTTGCTGGTATATAGGTTGTGAGCAGTGTTGCTCAGTTCACCTGTCAGTGATCATAATGCTATGGCTGATCGGTGCAGTATATACAGAAAAGTAGATTATAAGTAGGTTTTTTTTTTTTTTTTTTGCAATCACAATCAACAGTAACAAGTAACTCTTTTACACTTTTACCTTTTTTGTTTTGAAATTAATTTCCCCTAAGAAAGTCTTGAAAAATGCCAACTCTTTACTCCATGCATTTTTCTGCTGTCTTGGTGGAGGCACTGTTAAAAACGGTAAAGTTTTCTGATTTCTCTGGCTCAGATTTTGTCTTTATTGAAACATTAAAAACTTCAAGAAGCAAGCTGAGACAATCGAGGCAAAACGACAGCAGGGACTGTAAACAGCGGGAGACTAACAGAAGGCATTCATGACATGGCTGTTTCCTTCACTTCAAAGGTGACAACTAGAAGTCCACAGGAGGACTGGGATGAAAAGTTGTCTTTCTTGCTGAGTCTGGCCCTAAAATCATGCATGTCTGCCATTTCATGTCTCAGCAGGCCAGCAATTGATCTAAGCAGAGAATGGGGGATTTGTTCCTTGTTACTGTCGACACAATTACCCATAAAAGCTATAGGTATTTGGCAAAGGCTGTAGAAAAGATTTACAGCAAACATTTGCACATCTTAGGACAAAACCCATCAGCTTTAAATGGACTCCTGTGTTCTAAGAGCAGTTTGAAGCCTATGTACTCTTTACTACTATTAATCCATTTCTTCGTTTAACTACTTCTTTTATCAAACTACTGTACAACAAGTGACTATTTTATGAGAATAATATTATGACAAGCTGAATAATTGTAGCTTATATCTCACATCAACGTCAGATTGATTCAAGTAAGGTGTTTTTATATATAGATTCATTGTCATTTGCATTATTATATACTATTGTTGAATGAACAACACAAATACAACTTCGAAACAACAAAAATTAGACCATTTATGTTGCTTAATGTCTATTTGCGCAATGTCTGATCACATCTACAGTATGGTTCCTAAGGTGTCTCATATCACACTCTCTCTAAGTGTTATACTGTTTCCTGTCTGTTTCTTTCTTTCTTTCTTACTTATCTTTCAGAAAGGTGCAACTCCCAAATTTCGGTACCATAATATGGTGTTTGCGAACCTTCCCGCATCACTGCATCACATCTGGTGTCACAGAACAGGACTTTTTTTTTTTTTTTTTCCCTTTTGGCTGCTTTATAATTTCTTATTCTGGTTAATGGCTGTTGTTCCATATTTTGTTATGGCACTCATAACATGCGTGCATTTATAGCATCATCAACAGCATGTTCCCTAGTGATCCAGTGGGTAGCATGCAATACTCTCGCCACAGTGACTGGAGCATAAGGCCACCTGTTCGGTATTAATACCAAACCGGGTCATTCGTTCGGCATTGTCCTGTAGTCAACACAGAGTGTTTCATCAAAGTGATTCTAACTTTTAAAAACCTAATTACCAACATTGTCCCAATGTCTGCACTGTTGCCGAATTAACATCACAGCAACGTTTTGAGACCCAACGTTTCCTGCTGGGAAGAAAAGCAAAACTTTTACAGCACTGAAATGGAAAAGATGGTAACCATGGTTATTATGGCTACTAATCTCTGAATCATCGATTATACAGTAGTACATACTATATTTGTGACTAGAGGAATTACTGAGTGCTTGTCTATTTGATATAGTTTCTCTAGTTAAGTGCAACATCCCTTATTGCTTTTCAATTGTTTATTATACCAGCATTTAAATGTTTGATTACTCTGCAGGGGGGTCTTCAAAATATAAAATAGATAAAAATAGATATTTTTCAAGCTACTGTATATTTACAGATGAGCCATGTGGGATAATATATGCCTGATCATTGCTATATCTGTGATAATGCCCAACTCACTGGTTAATATGAGAAAAAGGTTGAAAGTTGAATATCATGTTTAGGAAGAGTTTATACGGACTGTTACAGAAGAGACTCGAAGCGACTCGGTTTAAGAGATGTGAGAGCCAGTGGCAGTGTACAGTAAGTACATCATGTCTCTTGTTGCTGAAAGTCACCTCACCATTAACAAAACACCGCACAGGGACCTCGCACCTTTGATTTAAAGCCTGGTAAGCCATGACCCGTTTTTTCAATACTCCACTCAATACTCAATTTGAAGCCATTCGTTTTGTTTTGAGCTTGGGTTTAGCAACAGCATCATGGCCTGATGCTAAAATAGCCATTTCTTAAAAATAAATAAATAAATAAAATAAAATAAAAAATTAAAAATTAAAATAAATAGATAAATAAAATAATTAATAATAATAATATATATATATATATATTTTTTTTACACATAGGAGGATTGACATGAAGCCATCACAACATGAAAAACAGAAGGTGTTAATGGGATCCCTACTCCATCACCACTTCTCACGGACACATCGGTTTCGCCGTGTGAATCGTTGAAAATATACAGTAGGCACATTCCCAAAAAACGTCCAAATGCTGAAAATAACTGGAACACTGAAAACAAAACGGTAAAACAACAACAAAAAAAAATACTTAAGCATTCGGACTCCTCGACTTTATTAGACTGTATACAGGACCTGTTTTATCTTAATAAAAATCACACAATAGCTGTACATAATTCCACAAAGCAAATAGGCAATGAATAATGCAATTCGCAGCCACTCACTATTTTATAGTGTAAATCTGTATAATCATTTTAATTTCAGCCTGTATTTTAAAAAGTGACTCTATGTTTAGCGAGTCCTTCTCTGACACAATGTATGCACCACGCTTTAATAATCTCTTTTTCCTATGGATCATGAATGCTGTACAGAAGCAGCAACTCAGCAGTAGACAATCCACAAACAGTCTGCAGATTCCCCTTTCATGCCCTTGCTCGGTGTGAGCTGAACCGACGTGTCTAAAGCTTTGCTGAATCTTTGCTAACACCACACCGCTGCATGATCTCTCTCTCTCTGTCTCTCTCTCTCTCTCTCCCTGTCTCTGTTCATCTCTCTGTACACACTGCTGGTGGATGTTAATGTGACATTTCCATGGCTTTAGTTATAGTGTTATGGCAATTTTAGGATGGGCGGAGCTGGGGGAGGGAGAGTGGTACCGTGGTGTTAGAAATGATTTTCAATCCAGGCACATTCATTACAACGGGATCATTTTTATTAGGAGTCTAAGAACATTGGGTGCTGGAAGCCCACTGTCACTTTTTAGTACAGAGAATACCGGCACACTTTTTGTTTTTGCTACATCTTCATAATATCATGAAGAGCAAACCGCATCTATTTGGTAAAAATGTGAAATTTCGTTCGTGAATCACCAATGCGATATTTTCACACGCCGATTTGATTAAAATTGCGATTCTGTAAATATCACGATTTTATGAATATCCCGGCCCAATATTACATTTTTTCCTGACTTTGTTGCTACTACTACCACTCAGCCGGGAGAGCCGAAGACTATCACGTGTTTCCTCCGAACCACGTGATGCCAGCTGACCGCATCTTTTCGAACTGCTCGCTCACGCACTGTTGGGGGCGGCGTAACGCACTCGAAGGACGGCGCTCTCCGCTAATTCCTCTTACGTGAGCTCACAGACGCCCCTGATTGGCTGTAGAGCCGTGACTAATGTGGGAGCACTGAGTACCTCTCATCCCTCCAATCAGCTCTCTCTAGGCAGGCCTCCGGCTGCGAGAGGTTACAGCATCACCTCGCGGATATCTCCGGATGAGAGGGCGAACACTTTACCACTGCGCCACTTGGAGGCCCGGACTGCTACATTTTTACAGATTCATGTATCTTTGACATCCGCCATAATTATTATTTCACTCCTACCGCACCGGATGGTAATGTGTAAATAGTTTAGAGTGCGCCGCCTGTAGGATTAAAAAGAAACAGCAGTGTTTTTTATCTCCTTAAATGCCTCCATAGTTTCAACGTTCGACTTATTATACAGTAGCTTATATGCATGTTTTGACTAGCTTGTGCTCACCGTGTTTTGAGACTGGTGTAATCTTGTGTAATGAGTGGGTTTAAATTCACTTACAGAGTTTGGACAAAAAGGCAGATCAAAGGCCTTTAACGCGTGTGATTTCTGAAAATGTTACATCATAAAATGTGTTTCTCGAAAGCTTCTGCTTGTTTTATATCGACCGAACACCGGCAGAACAGTCAAACTAAAAACCAGCCAATTCTAGTCACTGGGCGATCGACCAGCCTATCTCTATTATAACTCTAAAAATAGTTTAGGGTTTTTTTAATATATATTAATATAGACAGAGAGAGATTTTGGAGTGAATATGTGAATCAGTCCCCCCCATCTCTAATAGGATGTACTCCTTCCAACTAATTAGATTCACCAAATGATGACACAATAGCATGAGGTTTTAAATTGTATCAGTCCTACAAACAAAATCGTTTCATTTTCTCACTAATTCCACGGGTTCTCCCAAATGAAAAAGCCTCCAGAGCCACTTATCTCCACCCACTTTCAAGCTAATTTGCACTTGCATTTTGCAAGGCTTACTTTTCTGATCTAGTCCTCGGAGTTTTGTCACAGACTTGCTGTCAAACAGAGTGTGAAGCCCAATAATTATCAGGAACATGCTGAGATGTAAACAATATGCCTCCTGAATGTCAATCAATTCTTGCACGATGGAGCCTAATTTGGTTAAAGAACTGTGATTGGTTGTTTTGTACAAAATGTTTTTAAAAAAATCCATATTGCGGACAAGGTCCTCCGGATACTCCAGTTTCCTCCCACAGTCCAAAAACATGCAACTGACGCTAATCGGCGTTCCCAAATTACCCATAATGTGTGTGTGTGTATGTGTGAGTGTGTGCCCTATGATGGATTGGCATCCTGTCCAGGGTGTACACTGTCCTCTGGTATAGGCTCCAGGCCTCCCGCAACCTCTATTAAGCGGTACTGACGGTGATTGAGTGTCTTGTGTAGCCTGTACTTTTAGTATGCTAATTAGACCCAACCTCTCTTTCATGTCACTGAGATCATGTGACCTGAGACCTCATAATAATTTCCTTCATAACAATCATCATTCCGGACACGCGGACTCTGCCAAGAAAAATCTTCCCTAGTCTGGGTGTCCGAAATCTTGTTGGTTTTGACGCATTGTCATGTGACCGGATCATTTGTACTCATTAATATTCATGAGTGTCCCCCAAACATGGGCGTGTTCACAGGATCAGCCTGGTCTGTGTTCAGTTATTATGATTATGTTCATACAACACATTGTATTTTCTACAATGACTTTATTTAATTTTTTTTTTATTTAACATATTTTCTTACACATGTAATATTGTCACATTGTCAAAAATCGTAGTATCAGTAGGTAGTTTTTTTAACAGTAATAGTAGTAGTAGCTGTTTTATTTTAGCTTTAGTTCCATTTTAATTAGATTTCGAAATTCTTCTATCGCACACATTCCTACATGTGCTCACCCCCCCCTCTCCCCCTCCTCTCTCTCCCTATCACCAAGTCTCCTGCTTTATTTTTAGCCAAAAGGTTTCACCTTCAGCTTAATTAATCATCAAAGGGCAAATGTAAGGTTTCAGTAGCTAAGCTTTAATTACTGCTATTAGAGGTGTGTGTGTGAGTGTGTTTGAGTGTGTGTGTGTGTGTGTGTGTGTGTGTGTGTGTGTGTGTGTGTGTGTGTGTGTGTGTGTGTGTGTGTGTGTGTGTGTGTGCGGGTGCATGTGCTTGCATTTGTTCATGATATAGTAACTGGAACAGATACAGTATTTTCCCGCATGCCGTCTGTCTTCACCTGGAGGCCTGGGATGAAGGGTTGTGTTTGTTGTAGAGTCTGGCTATAAACTCAGCCGTTTCTGCTATCTTATGTCTCAGCATGCAACAACAATTGATCTCAGCAGAGACTGGGGGATTCGCTACTTGTTACTGTCGACACAATTACCTGTAAAAAGCTATGGGTACTTGGGAGAGGCTGTGCAAGTGATTTGCTGTGGGCATTTGCACAGAGCAGGGGGAAAGTCATCAAATTTAAATGGGTTCTGCATTCGGAGATCAGGCTGAAGCTCGACTGCTGTTTAGTAAAGTGGGACTGAGCAACCAGCGCAATGGGTTTCACATCCAGGAGACGACTTAACCAAAAGGGCGATTAAACGATGATGGCGTTACCGTAAGGTAATAATGAGCTGAAGTTAGCACGATGATGTATTTGATGTAAGAGCCAAGCGGTACAGAAATGCCTTCCGCATGCAGGAATGGTAAGATTTCAGTTATGATTGATTAATGTAGTGTGAGGGATAAGGCAATAAGCTGTAAATACTATACGCATACATTTCAACCATAGTAGTGGGCTTTTTCACACTTGTTACCACTGGCATCTCCAGGGTCTGGCTAAACCCTCTTTTGCACATTACACCCTTATGGACATTTGCTTTTGCACTGGACTTTTATGGACATTGCACACCTGCACATGGACGCTTATGGACATTTGCACACCTGCACATGGATGCTTATGGACATTTGCACACCTGCACATTGACGCGTATGGACATTGCACACCTGCACATGGACGCTTATGGACATTTGCACACCTGCACATGGATGCTTATGGACATTTGCACACCTGCACATTGACGCGTATGGACATTGCACACCTGCACATGGACGCTTATGGACATTTGCACACCTGCACATGGATGCTTATGGACATTTCACACCTGCACATGGACGCTTATGGACATTTGCACACCTGCACATGGATGCCTACGCACATTTACACATATTTTTATTTCATTTTTTGCTCATTGCACATAAACACATTCATGCATATTTGCATTTTTTTTCTGTATTTGTACAGCTAGATTTTTCTTATATTTTATATTTAGTTTTATCTTCTGTATCTATATTTTCCTTAGCTAAAGTTTTTCTATATTTTACCTTATTCCATAATTAATTCTTATTAATAATCATTCTTTTTTTGTTTTTTGTATTTTTTTTAAGGTTATGGACGGTGGTTTAAACATATTGTACTGTGTATGTGCCAAATAAAATTAGAATTTGAATTAGATTCCCTCCTCGGGTCTGTGTGCATGGAGCTTGGTGAGTTCAAGACATGCAAATTAAGCTGATTGGCGTTCCCAAATTGCCCGCAGTGTGTGTATGTGTGTGTCCTGTGATGTATAAGCACCCCGAACAGGGTGTACTCCACCTCATGCCTTAAGTCTCCTAGAATAGTCTCCAGACACCCTGGACAAAGCAGTATAGATGATGAGTGGGTGAGGGATGCGAATCTCCAGGTAGCATCTGATACAATACAAGTATGATGTGTTCTTTTCATATGTATTGCGATCCAGTATCACGATTTTATAAATATCCAGATTTTATTATTATTTATTTATAACAACAAAGTAATAACATTTTTCCGCTTCAAATAAGTAAAAAAAGCTATTTGAAGTCCATATGGAAATACATACGGTAAACTGCTATAGAATAAGGTATTGAATCGGTTAGTGGCTCAGCGGTACTGTAGGCTTCTCACCCACCACAAAAGAAAATCCAGGTTGATTGTCCAGCCAGTGTCCCACACCTGACCCATTTGGGGATATAGGCCCTCCTAGTACTGGTCCTATACTGTATATAAGCTGTGAAGTGTGGAGATGGAGTCGAAACCATGTGGTAAACTGTAATATAAATGGTAAACACATACCATTTGCAATATAATGTTAGTACGGTTTGTCATTTAAATGCTAATATTATAATTACAATGAATTTGACTAATTTAATCAATTTTACTCATCATGAACAGTGATGATGAAGCTCCTATTCATCAAATGCTGCAACTAATATTTAATTCTCCTAATATGATTTGAAAGAGGCACAGCTTAGTATCAGACTTAGAGGTTAGCACTGTCGCCTTTCCCCCACTATTCAGCATCCGGGTTCGATTCCTGCCTCAGGTTCAAGGAGTTTGCACACAATTTCCTCTGGGTACTCCGATTTCCTAACACAATCAGAAGTAGTGTGAAGTTGGATTGGCACCCCGTCCAGGTTGTACCCTGTCTCATCTGATAGGCTCCGGGCCCCCCACGACCCTGTACACAGGATAAAGTGGTATAGGTAGAGCGGAATTTGAGTGAGTAATAAGACTAGAGCTACTATAATATGTTTTGCATGGGCCTGTTCACCCTGATCTGTGATTACCAACAGGAGTTTTGGTTGTCAAAACGTTGTGGTGACGTTTGAAAGACGTTAGAAAAACGCTGGTATTAGTTTGATTTTGAAAGGAGGGATTACTCCGAGGAAGACATGACGATCCATATATATCCATCTTAAAACCTCTACAGTCCAACTAGCGACCGTGGAGGCCAAACATGATTACTATTGTATTCATTCTCATTTTCACGACCCTGCTGGGACCTCTGGTCAACATTCACACACATACAGTAATGGGCACTTTGGGAATGAAAGTGAGCCTAATCTGCATGTCTTTGGACTGTGGGAGGATTACCCATCAAGCATGGAAACCTCATGAACACAGACCCCGAGGCGGGAATCGAACCCGGACCCAGGAGGGTACAAGGCGGCACCACTAAGCCACCGTATCCCATGACGACAGGCTAACTTTTTTTTTTTTTTTTTCCTGAGTGAGATCCTGTTGAATTAAAGCTACAGCTGATCCCGAAGTTGTTTGTTAACTTCCACTCAGGAGGACTGCTATCACAACATCAAAAAACAGAAGGCGATAATGAGATCACAGCTCCAGAAACACGTTTTCCTGACACACGGTCTTCACCGTATGAATTATTCAAAACAGACTGTAGGAACACAGTCCGACAGGCAACAAAATAAATAAATAAACAAACGAAAAGTAAATAAATAGAAATGCTTAAATTATGAAAATGGATTAACACCGAGATGTGTGAAAGCAAAGAGGCAAAGAAGGGAGAAAGGGAATGATTGAGGAACACATGTCTGAGATATTCGCTTATCCCTGCTGGCAAGCATTGCATCTCACTCACTCTCGCTCTCTGAAATGTCTCTCTTCACTTCTCTGCCTCTCTCGCCCACTGTCTCCTGTTTTATTTATAGCCTGAAGGGTTCACCTCCAGATTAATGAATCATCAGAGGGGCAAATGTAAGGGCTTAGTAGCTAAGCTTTAATTACTGCCAGTGTGTGTGTGTGTGTGTGTGTGTGTGTGTGAAAACAAATCTCATTCTTTCAAATGAAGGTCTGTGAAATCTGATTTGTGACTATTGTTGAAATTTTAACGTAGGATTATTATTAAATTACGGTTTAATCCACTCCAATTGCAAAACCATTATTTTCACTTCACATCCATTACTAGGCATTCTGAAAAACTGCGGGTGAATTGAAGGGTAGTTTCCCCAGCAGTGCGCACATCTTTTGGGAACTCCCGCCCAGGTGGTGATGTAACGTGCAGACGAAAGCGCTATCTGCCCACTTTTGCACGCATGAGTTCACAGGGGCCCAAGAATGTCTGGTGGTTGTCGGCGGGGGGTCGTCTTGGGGGTAGAGGGTTTACAATTTTACTCTCTCGGACTCCCATGAAGGTTTTATATGCAGTACTTTGCAAAAGTCTTGAGACACCACTTTTTTATATATACTGTATATATTTTTCGCCTCCAAAGAGCCTGACTTTCTTGTAATTTTAATAGAAATAGTTCTCCAGACTTCCTGAAGGACTCTTATTTTGGTAAGTTTTTCAGTCCAGTCTCTATCCCTGACCAGTTTCGAAAAATTTCTTTTTTTGTGTGTGTGTTGTTAAGTTACATATACAGTATAGACCAAAAGTTTGGATACACCTTCTCGTTCAGCGAGTTTTCTTTATTGTGTTCTTTATTGTGTTCTTTATTGTGTTCTTTAGCCCAAACGCGTCTCTTCTGCTTGTTGCCTGTCCTTAGCAGTGGTTTCCTAGCAGATATTCTACCATGAAGGCCTGATTCACACAGTCTCCTCTTAACAGTTGTTCTAGAGATGTGTCTGCTGCTAGAACTCTGTGTGGCATTGACCTGCTCTCTGATCTGTGCTGCTGTTAACCTGCGATTTCTGAGGCTGGTGACTCGGATGAACTTCTCCTCCGCAGCAGAGGTGACTCTCGGTCTTCCTTTCCTGGGGCGGTCCGCATGTGAGCCAGTTTCTTTGTAGCGCTTGATGGTTTGTGATTGCACTTGGGGACACTTTCAAAGTTTTCCCAATTTTTCGGATTCACTGACCTTCATTTTTTAAAGTAATGATGGCCACTCGTTTTTCTTTACTTAGCTGCTTTTTTCTTGCCATAATACAAATTCAACCTCTTTGAATGAGAAGGTGTGTCCAAACTTTTGGTCTGTACTATAAATGACTATGAATAACTCAAGCATAAAAGGCATGAACCAGTGAGAAACAGCTGTCCAGCTGAGTGTCCAGCTGATGACAGATGTTCAGGCCGGTGATTAGTACACTGGTGATGCTGAATACTGAGTGATGGAACAGACGAGAGGGGAAATGAGGTTGCTGTTGAGGTTGTTTTTAGGCACTTCGCAATAAAACATTTGATCCCATTTCTTTCATCTACTCTACATAATTTAATTGCATGCAATAAAAAGAAGTGATGGGTGGCTCAAGACTTTGCACTCTCCTGTACATGTTCGGCATAACCATGATTGAAATCTTGATCTCTGCACTAGAGTCTGAATGCTTTCCTGTTGCACCACTCGCAACCCCCAGAGTTTCATTTCAGAATGTTTGCTGTACATCATACTTTGTTTTTATGTCCTGTATACGTGTGTATAAAGTAAAAAAGAAGGCAGATGCAGACGAGACAGGTCAAGCAGGGGGTAGCGAAGTCTTTCATTCGACAGTGTTGCAGGTTTCCGGAGACGTGATGAATCGAATTTCGCATGGTCAATCTCACTGTGAAATTACACCAGACTCACACAATGGATATCTACATGTATGGCCATGTGTTTTAAAGAAGTGTTATACCAGCATCCACACGGTCGCACAACCGAGGATGACTGACGTGTGTATCGCTGGTTGGTTCAGAATGAATACAGATCACAGAAAGCTCCTGAGGGAGCAGCAAGGTCAAAGCCAGCAGGGCTGATCTTTAATAGACAAACACACACACACACACACACTCTATCAAACATCATCATCATCATCAACTATACCGCTTAATCCTGTATTCAGGGTCACGAGGGGCCTGGAGATGCCAATTAACCTACAGTACATGTCTTTGGACTGTGGGAGGAAACCGGAGTACCCGGAGGAAACCTACATCAAACATGTGCACAGATATTTTCCATTACATTACTTTTTCACTTATTATATTTTTGGCTAGAATAGCAAAAATATATACTGATTTTTTCGCAAAGTAATTTAATAAAAGAAAAGAAAAAATAAGGCTGTAAATACATAACTGAGCGAACTTGGCCGGAATTTTTGGTTGTCAAAACAGACATGGGGACGGCGTTGTTATTAGATCGTTCTTGAAATTTAGAACAACTTTGATGACATGATGTTGGAACAGCATTGGATGAATCCCACAAAACACAATATTGCAAAAATGACTTCAAGAGAATATTAATACCAAATTGGTGACCCCGGTCACTTCGCCACATGCTTACTAGGGAATGGGATGCTAATGCTAGTTTTTTTTTTTTTTTTTTTTTTAAAGGGTGCAGCAAAAAAGGGTGTAAAAAATGCTTAACATCTGAGCGTGATGCAGTTTGGACGCTGTGCAAACACCATATTACAGTACAGTCATTTGGGAGCTAAGATTTCTCCTGACTGTAATATTTCCAGTATAAAATTAGGCTGAGAGATGCCATGACAACACTCAGAGATGTGTGACATGAGAAACGTGCGCTGTGTGCAGAAAGCTGTTGTGTCCGTCCCGATCTTTGATCAGAATTCTGAAGGCTGTTAGAAACATCAGGGAACACTGGGTGCATTGTGCGAATGGACCTTAATCAGCATAAATGTTCCACTCTCTCACTCTCTACTGTCTATACTGGGGTGCGCTGGGGGCCTGGGGCGTATCCAAGGAGACTTAGGGTACACCCTGGACAGGTGCCAATCCATCGCAGGGCACACACGCTACGGGAAATTTGGGAGCACCAATTAACCTGCATGTCTTTGGACTGTGGGAGGAAACCCACCAAGCACGGGGAGAACATGCGAACTCCATGCCCACAGACCCAAAGCGGGAATCGAACCCGGACCCGGGAGGTGCAAGGCAACAGTGCTAACCACTAGTCCACTGTGTCGCCATAAAGATTCAAAATAAAGGTTTAAAGTTTGCTGTTTTTGAAGTTGATTTATTGACTTTACTTAACATTAACATAGAAAGTCATTCTACTGTAACTTTTTAAAAACACAATTCTCCTGATGGGGATGTTAACGGCTATAACAACTACAGTATAACAACCATCCAAAAAGTACACAAGGTGATCATCGCTATGGGAGTGATGATGAGAAAATGGCTTATTCTAAAATCAAAGAAGGGGGAAAAAAAAAAGTTTCAACAGGGAAGCTTAGTAAGGTTTTATGTGAGGACATACAGTATATATTTAGCATTTTACAAGAGTCTACACTGTAGGTATTTTATAAAATTCAGACTCAGGACAGTCCCAAGGATTAAGATTTTCACTTTCATGGTGATAAGGCAAACTGCATGTTTTAAGAGCAAGTGTTTAAATGTGTCTTAATGTGCTATAAATGTTGAGTTCTATGCTCAAAGTGATGATACATGCAGTTATTTCATCAGTGCAAAAAGCACACATGAAAGTCTCTTAGTGATGTGCAGGCCTAGTCTAGTTACCTAATGAACACTCTAAAGAGCTGGTGAAATATTCATTAGTGGCTGGTACTAGAGGATTAGAGGACTCCCCCAAGAGTGATGGAGCACTTGAAAGCCACTAGCCGCAGTCAGGCTGAGCCAAGTGCACTTTGCCATTGCATCTGTGGAGCAACCGGGGACAAGACCCCATTCAACAGGATCAAAACTGCAATCCAGGTATGCCTGTTTTTTTTTTTTTTTTTCTTTTTTTTTCTGGAATTTCTCCAGATGCCGTAAGATACAATCATTTTACTCACTGAGCAAGAGGGAACCTGTACACTCCCAGGGCCAAAGGGTAGAAGTCACAGCCCAGTCCGGGGTGTATGTGCCTGTTTGAGAATGGAATAGCAGAATAGCAGGTGCTTTATTTGCTGTTCTTGCCCAAGATGTTCTCCAGGGATCTGTCCTTGGCCCTGTCGTATTCATTATTTACATGCTACCCTTGAGTCGTATTATATGATGCCATAAATCTGCTATACTGACGATACCAAGATTTATCTTAGTACAGAATCTACTACATTTTCTTCTCTTCTCACCAGAAGTTCCCTTTATCATGGATTTATAAAATAAAGCTGAAACAAGAAGATCTCTCTTTAAAAGAATAAAACTGCCAAAACATATGGATTCATTATTGGCTACAGGTCCTGAGTTGGTGTATATCCAGACCTTTTCATTAACATTGATAGGGAGTTCAGAATGCAGGATGAGTGAGTGAGTGAGTGAGTGAGGACGGGGTGAGTGAGTGAGTTCAGAGTGCAGGGTGATTGAATGAGGGCAGGGTGAGTGAGTGAGTGAGTTCAGAGTGCAGGGTGAGTGAGTGAGGGCAGGGTGAGTGAGTGAGTGAGTGAGTGAGTTCAAAGTGCAGGGTGAGTAAGTGGGTGAGTGAGTTCAGAGTGCAGGGTGAGTGAGTGAGTGAGTTCAGAGTGCAGGGTGAGTGAGTGAGTGAGTGAGTTCAAAGTGCAGGGTGAGTAAGTGGGTGAGTGAGTTCAGAGTGCAGGGTGAGTGAGTGAGTGAGTTCAGAGTGCAGGGTGAGTGAGTGAGTGAGTGAGTGAGTGAGTGAGTTCAGAGTGCAGGGTGAGTGAGTGAGTTCAGAGTGCAGGGTGAGTGAGTGAGTGAGTGAGTGAGTGAGTGAGTTCAGAATGCAGGGTGAGTGAGTGAGTTCAGAGTGCAGGGTGAGTGAGTGAGTTCAGAGTGCAGGGTGAGTGAGTGAGTTCAGAGTGCAGGGTGAGTGAGTGAGTGAGTGAGTGAGTGAGTGAGTTCAGAGTGTAGGGTGAGTGAGTGGGTGAGTGAGTGAGTTCAGAGTGCAGGGTGAGTGAGTGAGTGAGTTCAGAGTGCAGGGTGAGTGAGTGAGGGCAGGGTGAGTGAGTGAGTGAGTGAGTGAGTTCAAAGTGCAGGGTGAGTAAGTGGGTGAGTGAGTTCAGAGTGCAGGGTGAGTGAGTGAGGGCAGGGTGAGTGAGTGAGTGAGTGAGTGAGTTCAAAGTGCAGGGTGAGTAAGTGGTGATGTGAGGGTGTAGTGAGTGGGTGAGTGAGTGAGTTCAGAGTGCAGGGTGAGTGAGTGAGTGAGTGAGTTCAGAGTGCAGGGTGAGTGAGTGGGTGAGTGAGTGAGTGAGTGCAGGAGTGAGTGAGTGAGTGAGTGAGTTCAGAGTGCAGGGTGAGTGAGTGAGTTCAGAGTGCAGGGTGGTGAGTGAGTGAGTCAGAGTGCAGGGTGAGTGAGTGAGTTCAGAGTGCAGTGGGTGAGTGAGTGAGGGTGAGTGAGTGAGTTCAGAGTGCAGTGGTGAGTGAGTGAGTTCAGAGTGCAGGGTGAGTGAGTGAGTTCAGAGTGCAGGGTGAGTGAGTGAGTTCAGAGGGCAGGGTGAGTGAGTGAGTTCAGAGTGCAGGGTGAGTGAGTGAGTGAGTGAGTGAGGGCAGGGTGAGTGAGTGAGTTCAGAGTGCAGGGTGAGTGAGTGGGTGAGTTCAGCATGCAGGGTGAGTGAGTGAGTTAGGGCAGGGTGAGTGAGTGCATTCAGAGTGCAGGGTGAGTAAGTGAGTGAGTGAGTGAGTGAGTGAGGGCAGGGTGTAGAGTGAGTGAGAGTGAGTTCAGAGTGCAGGGTGAGTGAGTGAGTGAGTGAGTGAGGGTGGGGTGAGTGAGTGGGTGAGTGAGTGAGTGAGTGAGTGAGGGTGGGGTGAGTGAGTGGGTGAGTGATTTCCGAGTGCAGGATGAGTGAGTGAGTGAGTGAGGGTGGGGTGAGTGAGTGGGTGAGTGAGTTCCGAGTGCAGGGTGAGTGAGTGAGTGAGTGAGTGAGTGAGTGAGGGTGGGGTGAGTGAGTGGGTGAGTGAGCTCCAAGTGCAGGGTGAGTGAGTGGGTAAAGAGGGCAGTGACTGACCGAGCGAGTAAGAAGAGATGTAGGGAGAAATATTAGAGAAAGCAGTAGTCAGATATAAGTAATGTTCACATGGGTCTGCATATCTAAAAATAAAAGCCATCACATTAATGGTGGCAGAAATGTGAATGTCATTTAGAATAACAAGGCCATAATTTACAGGTCCCCTCTCTAGCTCTGTCTCTCTCCCTCTGTCAGTGATATATGGATCTTTTAAAGCAGCCAAATAGCTCATTATATGTCATCACTACAGGAATATACTGTCATCCGCTCAAAGTGCTTTGATAGTTGCTTACTGCTTCTGAGAAAAGGGAAACAAAACGTTTCACTAGCATACACACTGAAGCAAGACGTGGAACATACTAGAAACATTTCAAAAGCACTTTAAACTAATCCTGTTCCATAATGCTGCACTAGTCCCTGGATTTATTCACTATTAGCAATTTGTCTTGTTCGCTTAATTAAACTTAACACACGTGAAACGGGCGAGCATAATTAACGTTTGCTAATTGGTTATCATTCCACATCAGTTTTTACACCTCAGATTTAAGTGTGTGATAAAACACATCACTCAACATAATTTCTGATTCATGCTTCCTGATCGAGCTCAGACTACAGACGGTCATGAACGCATCTTGTGGCCACTTATGTGTTCGTTTAGTTATTTGGTGGATAATTGTATAAATTTACTTGATGAAGGAGCAGTCGTACTTCAATTTAAATATTTCAACTTCTCTGACTAATTGCCTCTTTATTCGGTTCTGACTTGTGTTGGACGGCCTGCTCTAGGCAGGATCAGGGTTGTACTGTATTCTTGTCATTTTTAATACTGAATTTAATGATGCGCTGTGGGATGTTCAAAGTTTTTTTTTTTTCTTTTCTTTTTTTTTTTTTTATAATCCAAAACCCTGATTTTCAGAAGGTTGTCCTGGACAACTCATTGGATACTGTAATGTTAAGGGGTTCTCTCTAACAAGCTCTTAGAACCAAGAGGATTTACTTTCAGCTAATGTGACACTAATCATAAGCTGTGATTTTTGGACTCACCTAAATAAACCATACAGGACATAAGGACTCATTCATCAAGCTGCCTAATACAAACAGATTTACCCATAAAATCATTTGTATGAGTATTTTTACATTTTTTATTTTGAAAAAATAAAATAAGTTAATTTTTAAAAGTAAGCAGCACGGTGGCTTATTGGTTCGCCTTGCTGCCCCTCTAGGGTCTGGGCTCGATTCCCATCTTGGGTTCCGTGTGCTTGGAGTTTGCATGTTCTTGCCATGCTTGTTGTGTTCCCTCTGGTTACTCTGGTTTCCTCCCAAAGTCCAAAGAATTGGGTTAATTAGCATTCCAAAATTGCCCCCAGTGTGTGAGTGTGTATGTGTGTGTGCCCTGCGACGGATTGGCACCCCATCCTGGGTGTACCCCGCCTCGTGCCCAAAGTCTCCTGGGATAGGCTCCAGGCCACAATATCAACCCCCCCCCCCCAAAAAAAGCCCTGAATACAGAAGAAAGCGGTATGCATGATGAGTGATGACCTTTTTAAAAATGCTCATACATACCAATGTGTCATCCTTATTCTGCTTAGTGTCAGTAAATTTATTCATAACAAGACTGACTAATGTAATACCTGCTACTTCAAAGTGTCTGTGCTGTTCTCTGTTTTGTCAATTATAACAAAACTAATTGCCTGATACATCATTTGAATTTTGCTACAAAGCAAATACATCAATAGTCATCACTTCATTAAATATCATCAAGTATCACTAATGCAGTCCTGTTTTCCGATGTTGTTCATACTGTGGATTAGTTTGAATTTGTTATTAGAAAAAAAGTAAATTATTATGTATTATTATACTTGGAAATCATAGCTGCAGTCTGATTAGACGCGAAAGTAAGAGTATTTCCAAATGCACAATACAGAACAAAAACTGACAGGATTTGGACTAAACTGATGTGAGGCTGTATGAAAACCTCTTGTTAGAGAGGCTAATCAGAAAAAAAACTTTAATGAGCAGAAAGATTGGACTTTGGAGCAGTGGAACATGGTCACGTGGTCTGATGAGTCCAGATTGACCCTATACAAGAGCAATGGGTGTGTCAGGGTAAGAAGGGAAACGGACCAATCAGCAACGTTATCTGGCAATAAACTGAAGTCAGCTGACGACCTGAAAGTCCTGAATGACCAGGTTATCCCATCAATGGACTTGATCTTCCCTAATGGCACAGGCATATTCCAGGACTCAAATTGTGAAAGACTGGTTCTGGGAGCATGACGATACATTGTCACACATGACTTGACGTTAAACCATGAAATAAACCCGAATGAAAATTACTAGTCTCCTGTAGGAACCGACCACATGTACATGTGAGCTCATATCGGTGCTTAAGCAAACAGCACTACAGCTCTGATTACAGCCCAAAGAAAGTACTGTACAAACAAAAAAAAGGAAGAAAAATAATAAAATCACACATTCAGAAGACACCCATAACACAACTGACCTACTATACCAACAAACAATTCAGACTGCACCTCGAAGAACCCTAGGGGAAGACGGTAACACAGCAGTTGTATCAAACAACCAACAGCAATAAAAACAAATTAAATATAATGAGCTCACCGGTGTTGTTTACTTGAAAAAAAAAAAGAAAAAAAAAAAAAACAGAATCCATCCTCCCTTCTTTGTAAATGGAGAGGGCAATGACATGACAATCATACAGGTGATTCTTGGCTATAATGAATCCACATCACATCCTTTTTTTTTTTCTCAGATCTTCAGAGAATATTACTCTAAAGTTTCAAATCTATAAAAGATCCACAGATTTCCCATCGTCATCCACTACGCTCGGTGCAAGCTAGCAAAGAAAATTCTCACATCAAACGCAAGTCATTAAATGCAAATACGCCAGTCATGCGTTTGTAATATCTCAATAGCTCCACCGAGACGCCAAATAAACCTTTTATTCTTATGCTAAATCTGATGTGGGTGTAGCGACAGGCCAATCTAATAAAAGAATACACCCACTAAGAATACGGCGGAATCCGAGAGACAGAGTGAAAGAATTACCCCATGAAATATTTCCCCAGGGGAAAAGTCAGCTTGGGGTAACATTTCCTACTCCACGTAAGATAAAATCATATACTGTATATAAAATTATTACATTTTGATACGTTCGAATTGTACGAATTTGAGTATGCGTACCGTTACACCCCTACCATTTAATGAATGGATCTTTAATTCGTCATCATTCGGTAATATGGCAGGAGCCCGCAGGCCAAGTTCAAGTGTGTCAGGGTAAACCCCCGGGAAAGCCTGTAACCAAGCAGCGGCAGCAGGGTCCGATAATCTGATTGACTAGAATTTCAGATAGCACCCGAAGGGTCCTTCAGACACAGACTTTTCGGTTTATTGAGTAGTTTGACTCTGCTGTCATCAATACAAGATCTAACAAATATATTGGGGGAACATCCTTTTTTTGGTTAAGTTCAGGCAGTGTGCCTGTTTGGCAGCCACATGGCTCAGTGGTGTCTGAAGTATGCACTGTCTGTCATATTGCACCTTCAGGGGGCCTGGTTCGAGTCCCGCCTCAGGGTCTGCGTACATGGTGTTTGAATGTTCTCCCTGTGCTTGGTGGGCTTCCTCCGGGTATGCCGGGTTCCTCCCACAGGTCAAAAACAAGCAGATTAGACTAATTGGCGTTCCCAAATTTCCCATATTGTGTGAATGTGCATGTGAACGTTGACCGGAGATCCTACCATGGTTGTAGAAATCGGAATAAATACATTAGATACCCTTGGTCTCCACTGTCCCCCCTTGGTGTCCGACTGGTCTCCACCTAGTCGGACTATAAAGATTCCTAGATGAATGGACGGATGGAGTATACAGTTCATGTTTGGGAGGTTTTCTGGATTGTACAGCATGCTGCTTTAGAGATAGGAGGTTTGCTTTTAGATTAATGACTAAGGGTGTAGACAGTGATGGCTCTTTTACTAAGCTCTTCCTGGCTGGATGCACATTGCAATGGTGTGTAACAGGTTTATCTGCAGAGAGCTGATGACCTGACAGAAGTACACTACTGAAAAGAATCCGTTCAATCAGCCAACACCTTGTTACAATTACTGTGTTAATTGAAGCTTTCAGCAGCCCAAGTGAACTGTAACTTCAGGAAATGAAGAAGCTTTGCTGTAGATGCTTAAAAAGATTATAAGCAGTGTAAAAAAAAAAAAAAAAGGTTTAATATAGTAAAGTACATCAATCTGACACAATATTCAAACAGATAACATTAAAACCACCTAGATTGTCGGTTACCCTTGCGCTACGAGAGCAACTTCGACTTCTCGGGGCGGGGCTCTGCAGATCCTCTTGGGAGTGTGATGTGCTGTCTAGTACCAGGACATTGGTGTCAGATTCTTTGCATGCTGTTAGCTTTGGAATTGGACTTGTTTGTCCAGTGCATCCCATGGGTGCTTGATCGGTTTGGGATCTAGGGCTGGGTCAGCAGCCTTATGCTCTTTTCCCGTTAAGCCCTATATGCGGCAGGCTCTGGTGCTGCAGTGTTCTGATACCTTTCTGTCATGGTCGAATTTACTTTTTCCAAAAGTTGTGCTACATTGGCTTTTACATTGGCCTTACAGTATGTCCCAATGGACATGGGGATTCTTGGGTGGCCATGATCCTGTTGCCTGTTTACTGGTGATCAATGTCCTTCACCCACCCACCCCCAACCACCCAAACACACACAGAGACAGACTGATGTTCTTATCTATGACATTCTAATTCCAAATACAGTATAAGTTATTTTACAATTATGTTTATCAGCATGGATGGCACGGTGGTGTAGTGGTTAGCACTGTTGCCTTGCAACAGGGTTCGAGTCCCATCTCTGTGTGCATGGAGTTTGCATGTTCTCCCAGTGCTTGGTGGGTTTCGTCCGGGTACTCCGGTTTTCTCCCACTGACCTGCAGATTAGGCTAATTGGCATTCCCAAATTGGCCGTAGGCTGTGTGTATGTGTGTGTGCCCTGCGATGGATTGGCACCCTGTCCAGGGTGTACCCCGCCTTGTGCCCTAAGTCTTCTGGGATAGGCTCCAGGCCCGTCGCAACCCTGAATACAGGATTAAGCCGTATAGATAATGAGTGAGTGAGTTTATCAGCATATGATGTATAATGGAATTTAGCATCCCCCCCCCAAAAAAAAAGTTTTCTTTTCTTTACCTTCCATCCATATTTAAGTATACACATGTGCACCAAATAAGTCAATCATCTTTGCTTCGGAAAAATGGATGTCCATACCCAAAATGGACATGGACCGGACATGCACAGATGTGCCATGTTGTCTTCTGTTGCATTCAGGTGTTGTTTATTCAAGGCATTTTGAGCCGTTATTTTGTTCTTGTGCAAGTCCAAGTCCTGCTTAACACCGGTGTGTTGCTATTTGATATTTATAGGTTTTTTTTTTTTAACAGTGCAATTAAATGCTGATAAACAACAGCAGAGAACATGTAAAACTGCATTTACTGTGATTTACTATACATTAACAGTCACACGATAGCTACAAATTACACTTTAACTATGCCTTCGTGCTTTTTAGGGCTACACTGTTAATGACAAAAATTACAGCAAACAGACTGTGCATTACCGGTCCGTTTTATTAGGAACACCTGTGTACCTGCTTATTTATGCAGTTACCGAATCAGCCAATCCGTGTATGGGCATATGCAGATATATACTGTACAGGTCACGAATTTCAGCTAATGTTCATATCGAGCATCATAATTGTGGAAAAGAAACTGTGATTAAGCATGTGATTAATAGATGTTGGCTCTAGTTGTTGAGCCGGAATATATGTAAATGTATGGCTTATAAATAAATAAATAAATAATAGCTGCAGGAGGAATTATTATGCATCCGCATTCAACCATAAATGTAATATCGCATAACATTAATTTAAAGCAAGAGAAAAATAACTATGAATAAATAAAATAGTATTTCTAATTTAGTCTTATACGATCAGCAAAAGACTGTATCTTCACCTAGTCTTTAATATGAAATATTTCCAGCCTAATAAAATAGATTTCGCTGCTTTTTACACAAAATACAGCAGGTGGATTAAAAAAAAAAAGGTTTTAAAATAGCAGCGTGGACACATCCTTAGTGAAATCCTTTATTATATCCTTTACAAATCCTGTCCTAATGGGTAGTTTAATTGAGAGATTGCCTAAATGTTCCTGCTTTGAGCCACATTATTAATCATACGCGCTAATTGTCTTTTAAGTGAATTGTTTAATCAGATGCCTGTCCTTCCTCTCCTGTGAGGTCGAGGACACACCTTGACAAACTTGGCACCCTGATTTCGAACAGCATCATTAGTGGAATCTTCTATCTGCTAAAGAGACCGTAATTGTAAGAGCGCGCGTGTGTATGTGTGTGCGTAGATATGTGTGTGCATGTTTTACACTTGCGACAGTACAAAGTGAAGATAAAAGGGGACTGCACCAAACTGCAGAACTGTGGCTTGAATTTCAATCACAGATATGAACAGAAGCATCATAGAACCCCCATTTGCCCCCCCATCTGCCCTCCCTTACGACACACACACACACACACACACACACACATGTACGTACACGCAGACAGTGCTGTGCAAGCTTTCCTATTAACCACAGCCTCACAGCCTGATAGGAATAAACTGTTAGTAGATAGAGCAGGATGCTAGCGCTCATTTCCTGTCTATGCTAATGGAGCCGTTTACTGCACACCAACACATTAGTGCAGGGCAATTACTGTGGGCAAAACACACTCTTAAATGAAAATCGATGCACTTGGATCCCATCGGGGTCCTTCCTATTACAGAAAATGCCACAACACTGCTCAGCAGAACTATTCCACCAGCCATTTTACATTTTAAATAGCCTGCGGGAGGCTGTCAATCTCCTGACTCACTTTGTTTCCAGTGATGGTCTACTCCCTACATCTAAGCGCACTGCGCCGAGTGTAACATAATGGTTTGTGCACCCTGGCCCTGATTAAATGAACATCTCTGTTATAACACTCGCGCGAACGTGCGAGCTGATTCACGTACATAATTATGCACTATACAATACGTACGCTATACGGTACCGTTAACTCAGTATATTATATTATGTTATAAAGTTCTGTTATTTTGAACGCAGATGAAAACTTGATAAGGTTAAAGGTCGCATATGTTACTATTTTTTTTTAATGCTGCAGAGGTTCCCCAAAGTGTATCTGATCCATAAATGCCCCAGCTGAAATGCCTCTAAGATACATTTTCAACAAGCATCTTATATGAGGTCACAATAGGGGTGAAATCTGATTTGCTCACTTAGGCACTGGTTAATATACTGTAAAATTACGGACCAAAAAATAAATAAATAAATAAGCAGGAATTTTGGACTCTGATCCAAAATGCTGAACCTAATATGCGGAAAATACTGTCTTGTTGTTTGACCTTAATGAATATGCAATTTGCTGCGTTTTCCCCCCCTAAAGGTGCAGTGATAAATAATAAATACAGGAACATCGATTGTGTGCACAAATAATGCTGGATCCAACTTGTGGAGCAAAGACCGCTCTCGGAATGACGTTTTCAATCGACTCGGATGCCTTTGTGTTCATTTTTTGTTTTTATTTTTTTTTTGCAAACGGTGATGAAGGACGCATATTTTCCTCCATAAAAACAGTCAACTGTATAGTCGGTATTAAAGATTTAACTAAACGTCTCTGTGTTGATTGATCTGAAGCAAAGACTTGTCTGCACAGTGTTGTTCTTAGGTAGAAAGGTAGAAAGTGTTGCTTTGTTTATTGTTAATACTCTGAGCGGCCATGCTGATTTCACATTCCTTTGTAAACATTGTTGAAGTTGAGGAGACCTGCCTGAAAAGGAATTTCGGATCAGAGGGTGGTGTTATTACTAGTCGGCAGTCTGGGAAATTACAAATTGGAACCCGTTAGTCAAACATAGCACTAAGGGGGAAAAAAAGGCAAAGGGTGGCATTTTTTAGAAGCTTTTTTCTAACGGTGTCCGTGGCACGATGGCTCAGTGGTTAGCACTGAGTATGGAGTATGAGCATGGGGCTTGCATGTTCTCCCTGTGCGTGGTGGGTTTCCTCCTGGTACTCCGGTTTCCTCCCACAGTCCAAAGACCTGCAAATTAATCTAATTAGCCTTCCACAAATTGCATGTAGTGTGTGTGCCCCACTATAGTGCCCTAAGTCTCCTGCGATAGCCGCCATGAGTTTACTCACTCATAACCTTTTGATGAGTGAGTAAAAGTTAAGTAAATTTAATTACATTAATCTATTTCATGCTTTAGTAATGAACAAAACACACACATGTATATAAGAGAGCAGGCAGGCAGAAAGAGAGAGATATATATATATATATATATATATATATATGGAATTCACCATGGATACGTCTCTCCAGGACCAATTAGAGATATGCAATTAAATAGAGTATGCACTTTATTCTGTCTTTTATTAGTTGATTCAATGTATTGAGGCATTTTTTTGAGTCATGGGTGAGTCAAGAATTGATTTATATAATTTTTTAGATAAAATGTCAACTATTAAATGGTCTAAAATGAACAAATTTATTAAACATGTACAACGTAGGTGAAATACTGCCACCTACTGGATCGGAGTGTAGAACAGAAGATAGTTAGCATTTTGTACGCGACATGGGATTTAAACCAACAACAACAACAGCACATCATGTTACACAGCATTTCAATGTTTTGAGGCTATTCTGATCAAGTGAGAGTAGACTCCGGTTCAAATTGTCAGCGGTTCAAGCAGACCGCTCTCACCCCGCCCTTTAACAGTCCACACAAATGCTTTTATAATCTTTACACCAGTACATACTGTATATGGCCATCAAATGTTAAGAGCCTTGCCCAACAGTGGCGGGGCTCGAACCCCTTACACTCCGATCAACCACACAGTGCCATCACTGCCCCAATAGACAGATGTAAGACAAATCAGACAATAAACTTTGCATATTACATGGGTATTCTCTTTAACCATTGTCAGGTGCCTCATCACTTTATTGCAGCATTACACAGTACATGACATGCAGATCTACATTCTGATCCTTCTGTCTACTGACTGATCTGATTCTCATCCTCACTTCAGCTGTTATGAACAGTTAGCACATACAAAAGTATCATTCATGCGCCGTTTGCTCTCCCTATTTTGCACTTAGCAAATTAACCCCAATGACACTAACCACAACTGCAATTTGTCCAATTTCACACTTTTAAATCTTTGCAAATCTGAACCCATAATTAGTGCTAGAAATTGCAACCATCCCATTTTCCAGATGAGAACTTTAAAATGGGCTTTTTCAAAAAATAATTATTCTCCATCAAGCAAAATCTGTCCTGACACAAAACAATCGTCTAATTACTCCAACCGTTAGAAGAATGAAAGAATCTACTTCAGCTGAATGTTACCATCACGCTAGATTTTAATTGATTATAAAATATACACATGAGAATGAACAGGGGGAAAAAAAGGGTCTATTGTTTTCCTGCAGAGCTGCTTGGCATGTGGCATACATCACATTATTTATACTCATAATGTATATTAATTAGTATTCTAAGGTTTCCATCCTTTTTTAGAACATATACAGATAATCGAGATCATGATACTGTATATTAAATTACACGAACAGAGAGACAAGGTATGGATAGAAGATCTTGTAAATCATTTTATTATATTAACTGGCTAATAATCATCATTGTAATCAGGTATTATTTATTTATGACCATATTTGCGTGCTGACCTGCTATATAAAACCCTGCCATGTGGTGAAAACTTGACTTGTTCTATTATGAATATGTGCTTCTGAATGCTGCAGTTTTTCCGAAAACTCAAATGACTGTAGCTGAAAGTCTGTGGACCCACTTTTTGCCACTTCAACATGCACTTACCGAGTATCTGGTTCCAGATTTAGTCCCTCTTTGCGGGTGTAATTTTTTAAAAAGCCTGTTCACTAGATTCTGGAGAAGAGCTATGGAGATTTATGATCATTTGTCCACAAGCGCATTAGTGATGTCAGTGTTGTAAGGGATTTCATTGGGGTGGAGGCTAGGGTTCTGTGTGGGAGCCTCTCTGGCAAACTACATGTCCTCAAGCATGGAGCTCACTTTGTGCATTGTTATGCTGGAACGGTTCAGGCCTTTCCATATACCGTTTTGTGCTTCAAACTTGTTGCCGTCATTTGGGGAAGATCCACATATGGTGATGGTCAGGTGTCCAGAAACTTTTCAAATTTGTATAGGGTATGTTTTTTTTCCGCATTCTGATTGCAGTACAAGAACATCAAGGACATTTCGACAATGTGAACTGATTAGGGTTGATGTCTGTTTTACAAGATCATATATTTGTCCAACATTTCTCCTACTGTATCACATGACCTTTCATGTGATCTGGTTTCATACCGACGAAACTCTTAAAATCAGCGTGAGTTGTTTCCAAAGGACAGAAGTGTACATGTGTTTACATCTAAAGTAAAAATAGGACTTTGTTCTCTTTTCTTTTTCTTTCTGGGTCGCCAAAACGGACCATTGGACTTGGCACAGGTTTTTATGCCAGATGCCCTTCCTGATGCAATCCTCCCATTTTTATCCAAGCTTAGGACTGGCACCAAGTATGTCCTGCATCCAGTGGCTAGATTTGAAGCATTAACTGGGAATTGAAGTGAGACTTTCAGCATAGCAGGTGAGAAGTCTACCACTGAGCCAGCAATGCTCAAAAGTAAAAACAAGACTTTAACAGTGCTAAAATGAATGAGCTTTAAAAGTACAGTCATTCAAAATGTAACATCCTTTAAAGGTACCAGAGATAAAGGCACACCCTTTAAAGCCATTAAACAACCGAATGTGCAGTTTAGTATCTTTTTTCTTTGAGTGATTTCACATAATACACAGCACTTGGAGAGCACTTGAGTACTGTTCAGCATTTCTTTCAAGCCAGCACACCATTTTTTTTTTTTTACAAATTTCTTAAATAAATCAAAATTTTTTCATTTTATGATATGTTTTATGATTTTATTTTATGACTCTGTTATTCATTTAAAAGCTACTATCCTTTAAAAAAAAAAGACATTGGTTAAGTAGTATCTTTTTACGCCCTGCAACTTTCATTTTCATTTAATCAAGCACGTATTGTAACTTTTACCTTCAATTCGCAAAATAATTGCAAGTAAGCTGAGAACATTTCACAAGAACTTGCATCGCTGTGTCCACTTAAAACGAATTAACCTTTCATTTTATCAGCCTTCCGCTTAAGTATAATGTGAGATTTCAATTGTGTCCCAAACACCTGAAATCATGTATTCTTAGTGTTATAATGTAAATGCCAAGGCTTATTAACTGTTCATAAGGCTTTATTGATGGTGACCAGGCTACTGTGTTCTAGCGAAATAAAAATGCTTGATTGTGCAATGAAATTAACCGTGTTTGATATTACACTGGTTTTGCACCGCCATCCTTTCGGAGAGGTGTAGCTGAGTTTGGCATTTTTTGCTTTATGTAAAGGGCAACTTCATAATTAGACTGCTAATGAGTCAATTGTGTAGGGAGCAAATGAGTCACTTAGCAAGCTTTTCCTACTGACATATTATCTATATATGCTGTTCTACAACACATCCCTTTAAAGATTATTGACAACAATGTCTATAAAGCGCTTGCAGATAAACAAGTGAGACAAAAAATGGCAAACCTATGGCATTTCACTACGGGAATACACACTTGCAGTTTCAGTTGTAAAAGTTTAATTCAAAGACATTTATCAATGTGAACTAGCTAACAACCGGTGCTAATACTTTAGCTAGCTGGCTAAAATGCAGCCAGTAAGTCATTTATAAATGACAACACTGTATATGACTACAAGGTGGTATCAAAAAGCTCTGTTTACAAGAAAGTAATTTGTTTATATGGGTTTTTCACTTTCAAATCAGTCCCCTTGCACATTCCTGCCACTTCTGGAATATGTCCTGGAAGTCCTCTTTTCAACGTCAAATCTGGTGCCTCCAAGTGGCGCAGTGGTAAATCGCGAGTTCGGGTCCCGGGTGATGCTGTAACCTCTCACAGCTGGAGGTCTAGAGAGAGCTGATTGGCCGAGGGAGGGATGAGAGGTACTTAGTGCTCCCACATTAATTACGGATCGACAGCCAATAAGGGGCGTCTGTGAGGTCGTGCAAGCGGAAAGAGCAGATAGCGCTGTCCTCCGAGTGTGTTACGCCGCCCCCAATGATGCGTGAGCGAGCAGTTCTAAAACATTTGGTCAGCTGGCGTGAAATCCGTGATATTCTTCGGCCCTCCCGACGGAGTGGTAGGAGTAGCCTTAATGTAGGAGCCCCCTAGTGACGGGGAGGAATTGGACACGACTAAAACAGGGAGAAAATTGAAGCCAAGAAAAAAAAAAAAACAAAGAAGCCAAATCTGGCGAGTACGGTGGGGGTGCAAGTAAGATAAGATCATGCTGTTGCTGGCAAGAAACTCACGTGTGAGGAGAGCTCGGTGACAGGATGCATTCTTCCAGTGATGTTCTCCTGCACATCTGTGACAGATTTGACCACTTCCACACAAAATTCCATGTTGACTATTTGTTCTAACTTTTTGTCCATGATGAAATCGCAGATGCCGTACTGTAACGTACGTGGATCTACATAGCTCCCGATGTACACAGGACAATGTGACTGAGGGTGCAGCTCGGTGCCGCCATCTGTTGGCATGCTCCAAAACTAGTCTTGAAACTTTTTGATACCACCTCATACAACATACTATACATCCACTTAGCACTGACCACAAATTGTCTGAAATTCATTTTAAACTGGTACATTGTGTGTTGTAACTTATAGTGCTTAAAGTGATTTTAGAGATGTAAACTTAATCAATTCCGCAATTTAATTGAGGTTTTGTCAGCCAAATCAATTAATTAAATTGGATCAGTTTTAGATTCAGAATTGAATCACATTTTTAAAATTAACTTATGAATGTTAAACAGTTCAAAATTGACAAATCTCCTAAATATATAGCAAAGCTTTAGCAGAAACAAACAAACCACTTCTTTGTCTGTGTTCGGGGTAAAACACATTTTCTTCTTTGGAGTTTATGGAGACTTGGGGAAATACCGCCACCTACTGGAGTGGAGTGTGGAGTAGAAAACTTGCAAAAAAAGTCATTTAGTATTCGAAATAACACATAGTTTTAGTGTCTATTAGTTACTTAAGGGTCAATTAGAATTTAATCGAAAAGATCTTCTCTCTAGCGATCGTACCGTTTTCATAACTCACATTAACAATCGACCAGAAACACGATCTGACCTAAACAGGAATTCAACAGCTATCGTATATCACTGATTTAGCAATGATTAGTTACTTTGAAGCAAAATTCAAAAAGACTTTGATCTGGTTGGGCTCTGTCTCATGTTTCTTAACAAACCAAAGCAACGAAGTGATGGTAAATTGTATCCGCATTCATCTGAATGAACGTTACGATCTACCTTCACCAAAAACAGACTACAGGTATTTGTAGCTCATTCTATGATGGCTCATATTTATACCTGCAAAAACAACCGGTGCATTTGAGTTCTGGTGTAAATACTACCATGTTTAGCAGGAATAATTTGGCAAACATGCACTTTTTAAATATTCAGATTTACGGAGTAGTTTTGTTTAACAGAACTTCAAATGTATTATTAAGGCAATGTTAAAACGATTCTGCTTGGTCCAACTGTTACACTTTTAGTAGCCTGTAGATGCAAATGTAGTGCTGATTTACATTTAAACTACACTAAACAGAGACAGAGTACTACTGGTGTAGCCAATTAGCAAGACATATGTCTTTACTGGGACATATATGCACATGCAGTGAATTAAAATGCTTTTCTTCATTTATTCCAGCTTGTTAAGACCTTAAGGTCAGAGCACAGGGTTTGGCATGACACTGCACTCCAGGAGCAGAATGGGTTCAGGGCATTTCCTGATAGACGCATCTTGGCAGTGCTGAAACTTCAACTTTCCTTTCAGTAGCCAAGAGCCTTAGACACTGATCCAGTACAGCCACACCTACAGTATGTGCAGGGATTAAAGAATGGTGCTGCAATAAAGGTACTATAAGACTGATTCTAATATGTGTGGTTAATCCTAATTAAAAATAGACTCTATTTAATATCGAGTCTCTGGGTGATATAAATTAGATGCACAATTCACATACAAGGCAAGAGAAAGAACAGAACAGGTTATGTTTCCAGCCAAGTAAAAAAAAAAAAATGGTGTCCATAGGCTCCATGTGTGCTGTCCATGTTCCCAGGGTTCTATGCGCCATAATTTTTTTGTTAACAAACATCAACTCTCTTTATCTGTCTGAGATATACAGTATGTTACCCTTTTCTAGATAAAATAATCTCTAAATATTATTTATTTTATTGGAACAAGCATTCAAAACGTTTTGGACACACACACACACACACACACACACACACACACACAAAAAAAAACACATTTTATCATTTATAAGTATTTTATCAGGTCATGGGTTTGATTCCCATGTCATGTCTACTGTATATGCATGAAGTCTGCATGTTCTCTCCATGCTTGGTGGGTTTCCTCAGAGGTGGGGAGCCAAAGAATTTACTCAAGTAAAAGTAGCAGTATTTCATATTATTACTCAAGTAGAAGTAAAAAGTAGTCATCCAAAATATTACTCAAGTAAGAGTAAAAAAGTATTCGGTAAAGACTACTCGAGTACTGAGTAACTGTTTCAATCGCAATGTCTGATTATATATATATATATATGATGATATATATATACATATATATATATATATATATGTCATGGGTTTATTATATATTTATACACACACACATACACACACACACAGTCTATATACTGTATATATACTGAAGTGTTTGTCTGTTAGAGATAGAGAAGACACTGCAATATGCATAAAATTGTACACCTCGTATGTTGGCGATTAATTCTGTACAGAAATATACTCACAGTATATATTCATAAACTATTAAAGTAACATTGTATGTACAATTAAAGTTAACATATAATCACACAAACATGAAAAACACATTCTATACTCACCGCAAGATTGACAACCGTAAGTTCTTACTAGTAACAGCATGGATTTATGGGCTATAGAAAGATGCGGAAACTTTTGTTTGCGCATGCGCACGTGAGCGTATGTACAGTATGTAGGACGGAGTCACAGGTAGGATGAATTTATAGAACTCCAGTTGAAGTTGAAGCATGCCTGCATTTCAGAGCCAAATTCATCTTCCCCTCACCCAAGACCTGTAAACGGGTGAAATGGATTTCACTTATTAGCCCCTACTTCCTGCTTCCCTTTCACGCGTCTTTACATGCACACCTTGATAAGGAGTTGCATACATTTGTTTGCCAATTCTTGTTTTGCTGTGGCTCCTGTCTCAGCTACAGTATGACATTTCCACACCCTCCCTTAACTTGAACCTTGATTATACAGCAGCCCAGGCATGATATCGACCAGATCTGAAACCCACACATCGAGCACTCCGGCTCAACTCTGTATATGTATAATAAAACATGTTCTTATGTACTATGCAGCCTGGTTCTGCATAACACTCCCAGCCACTAACTGGAATAAACTCTTCAAGGTTACAGTCATCGCTTCGGAAAAGACAGTCATAGGGCTCGCTATTCTTAAGAGGATGCTGATGAGGGAGGCGCCATATAAAGGGCACTTGTAATTTCTCAAGACAGTCAACATCCATTAAATCCATGCTTTATTCAACTCCCGTCTGGTTGTTGATACAGCACATTAGCTTGGAAGACAGATATGTTTTCAGGAAGCGCTTTGTTCCTTTTCTAGCATTAGCGCAACAAACTGCCTCACTGAATCATACGACGGGACATAATCTGTTTTTAAGCATGAGGTATTGCATTCACTTTTATTTATATAGCACTTATAGAAAATATACATTATTGTCACAAAGTAGTGAAGAGATGCCTAATGAGCAAGCCAGGGGCAAGGTAAAACTCCCCGAGATACCATGAGGAAGATGATCAGTGGAGCTCCCATAGCCTAAACCATAACCCCTTAACCTAAAACCCATGAACCTGTGACCTCAACTCAACCCCAAATCAGGTTGGACTCAACCTCATGGATTTTTTGTCCTACAGCCTTTTGTTCTTCTTGCTGGTGACACCAGATGGTGGCGTTATAAACCATTAATTTAAACTGGTGTAGAAGAGTAGAGATAAACAGTACAAATATAATAAATGATGTTCAGTGTGAGCAGATTGTAAATAAGCGTCTTGGAATGAGCTCAGGAAAGCATTTATTAATCAGTCCAGAAGCAAGTGTGAGATTCTGACGGTGTACTCTGTGTAGGTGGGATGTACTGTATATCGGTCTTGGAGGAGTAACACATTGCTACAAACTTTATTTGTATGGTGTGTCAATTTTCTGAACTACTTTGCCCCTGGACAACACTGCTAAACCAAAAAGACAGAAATGATATCAGGGTCTGCATGGTGTATGAAATGTGGCTTGAACCTCAGCCTTTATCACTTCACTTTTGAAATGTGTGCCGAATTGTACAGTTCAGTATGTGCCTCTGCCGCTGGTGGGGTAGGCATACTGTATCATTTCCTCCATTTTCAGGTCCAGTTTCTGTTTTCCTGCTTCCTGCCCTCTGTGGGATGATTGCTCACTCTATATTCATTGTTCCTGCCTCCTACTTCACGATCGGCTGGATGGAGAACCAGAAGACTACATACACCTTAGAGATGTGTGTCTTTGCTTCCCGCATCCCCCCGGTTCTCTTTGACTCTTTTGGAGACCTACCCCTGAATTTGCATTACTACTGTAGCTGAGATGTTCTGTGTATGATCGTTTGCATACAGTATATTTGACTTACTTTTTGCTTTACCTTTTAAGTTTGTTTTACCTGATATCAAACATAACTTGCAAATAGTGGTTGGTTGGAAGTCGGCTGGAAATTGGTTGAACGTTTGGTTTTGTTTGGGAGTAAGGGAAGAGTGCGGCATTGTTTCTTTCTTTTCGCTTTACATACTGTAGGTTAGAGGGAATTGTCCTTTACCGTTTTGACCCCGTCAGCTTCTGACACTCATGACCACTTTTGGGGAATTTTAAAGAGCACATTGTGAATAAACGTAAAAGTAAAGGCACTATTGTATTCACCCCTTTTTTATTACAGTATTTCCTACTTTTTATCTGTTTGTTATCTGTTGTAACAAATACAAATGCATAATTGGTCTCACCTACTTTAATTCAAACTCATGACTCAAACTCACTCACTCACTCACTCACTCACTCACTCACTCATCATCTATACCATTTAAATCTGTATACAGGGTCGCGGGGGCCTGGAGCCTATTCCAGGAGAGTCAGGGCATGAAGTGGGGTACGCCTTGGACAGGGTGCCAATCCATCACAGGGCACACACACTCATTCACACACTACGGGCAATTTGGGAACACAAATTAGCCAAATCTGCCTGTCTTTGGGCTGTTGGAGGAAACCAGAGTGCCTGGAGGAATCCCACCAAGCACGAGGAGAACATGCAAACTCCATGCACACAGAGGAACCTGGCAGGGAATCGAACCCGGAACCTGGAGGCACAAGGCGACAGGAACAAGGTTACAACACATCTGGTCTGATCCCACAGAAAAGCCAATGTGGCACACATTGCTGTTCCAGGGGGGAAATAATAATGAAATTGGACTATTTAACATTTACCTCTGCCGTTATAAACCCCTGCACAAACTCCACCACCTACTGTAGCTTGCAGTCATCTGCTATCTGATAAGACATGTTCATTGCAGTAGGATAAGGTTAAAATGTTATTCACACTTAATTAGTCATGCCTGATGATGTGTAGCTCTCCATCTGACAGGACTTGATCTGAGCTTAATTACTGTGGATTTACACTGTCCATATTTTGCTCCCATATGTACTGAGGATCAAATAACCATGCAACTCAACATGCACATAAAACCAAGAGGGATACATAATGCACTCTGAAAAATGACTCGTAACATGTTATATTAGATAGGCTAATCAAATAACAATATTGTACTTGACTCGTCATTGTGTGTTTCATTTTTTTTTTTTTTAATGATGTTTTCATTCATGCATTATGGAGCTCAAATAGAAACAATTACTCATCAAAATCTCAGATTTGCAAAAATGTCAGCATAATTCTAAATGTTTAATAAGCACTGATGTATGACACTTTGATTACTGTCGTCCAGATGAACTCTTATGATCCTTAGACAATGTAAATATCAAAGTGATGAACAATACCTAAACGAACCACCTACTGTATAACGCTGGCCTGCTTGTTTCTCTGGGCATTTTTATTCCTTTTCTTTTTTGTTTGTTTCTCTGTATTTTTGTTTCTATTAATGAAATGTACCAGATCTAAGACTATAAAAAGATTTTTTTAATCCTTTTTAAAGTAGAAAAGTCAGTGATTCGTTTTTTATTTAAAATCTGTTTTTAATTGCACCTTACTTGCACCATATGTCTAATTGAACTCATTATGTAGACACTTATTTTCAGTTGATTTCTTTTGCTTTTCCCCCTTTTGATTTTTATTCCTCACCCACACTCAACGTGCTCTCTCTTTTTTGTTGTTTTTAATGAACATACCAATTCATATTTCACACAGGAGTGAAGAAGGTATATTATATTCTGGTGAAAGTATCCTGCAGATGATTTATCAGAAGGCTTTCAGCATGAAAATCAAGCCAAAAAAAAAAAAAAAAAGTGCTTTGTTGAAATATAGTCAAGTAAGAGGTATCAGGTGCCAGAGAATATAGCAATATATACTCCCATGACTTGTCATTCAAGTCAAAATCTTATATGGCGTCTTATATGGAGTTTGCAGGTGATTACCAACATTGAGGAGGAGAGTTCAGTGCTGTGTACTGATGGAAAATGGTGAGGCTTTTAACATCATTCCAACTGTGCGTATGTATGTATGTATGTATGCGTGCGGTTTCCAGAAACTTCAGAAAGTAGATGGTGTCATGAGGAAGGAGAATTAGCGAGAAAAAAAAATACAGGAGTAAAACCTTAAGAAAAAGCCAGAAAGTTCAAATTTGGTTCACTTGGGTTATAAAGCAGAATTATGAGCTTATGGTGTTTTCACCCCAGCCTTATATACAGTAGGCCATTTCACTGGTGTGGTGCATTTGAATCTGTCTAAACACAACAATCATACTCAAGTGTGGACCAAAGCAACCGCACAAAGACCCTTCCTATAGTAGATGTTGTCTCAGTCCAGTACCAGTACTGTGCTGAAGTTTATTGGTGGTGGAGACATAATTCAACCTTGATACGGATCAAATACTGTTCATGGAGAATTCTGAAAGTTTGAGATAAGGGCCCCACTATCAAGGTGTGCTTTACACACTTGATGTGTAATCGCTTCATGTGCTTTACACATTTGATGTGCAATCGCTTCCAATCACTGAGTTACTGATTGGAAGATCCGCGGTTCGATCCCCAGTTCCACCAGGTTGCCATTGTTGGGCCCTTGAGCAAGGCCCTTAACCCTATCTGCTCCCGGGGCGCCTTATCATGGCTGACCCTGCATGCGCTCTGACCCCAGTTACGCTGGGATATGCGAAGAAAGAATTTCACTGTGCTGTAATGTGACAAATAAAGGCTTAAATTACGTAACTACTTGAGTAAAAGTAAAGGGTAAAATATTACTCAAGTAAAAGTATTTATAGTTCCACATAAAAATACAAAAGTACTCGCCTTTAAATTTACTTGAGTAACAAAAGTACTGAGCAATATTCACCACTTCAAACTTTATGCACCACCTGGTTGTGTATTGCAATGCCATACAGAAATGGAGTGAAGTAGAAAGAACCGATATTTGTTGTAGTGGAGTAAAAGTAAAAAAAAATATGCACTAATAAAACTATTTAAGTAAAAAACAGAAATGTAAAAAACTGTACCTTGTACAGTTAGTGAACGGATTTACCTTCCACCTCTGCTACTAAACACATCTTCAGATGAACAGACGTGAGTTTCCCATGTTACAGAGCAAATGTGTTTGATAGGAATAGTAACCAGAACAAAACATGGATCTTCTCCCTGCGGTAACATTCTCAGTCCTGCCCTCGGCTTATTCAACCACAGAGCAGCAATGTTCTCACATGACTTGTAGCAATGCATTTTGCTTCACTTGTTGAAATGAAACCAAACCAATAGGAAAAACAAACTGGTCAGCTAATTCAGAATACAGGTTTGAATGCGAACTTAACCACACCTCGCAAACTGTAATAGACAACAAACTGTTATGGGCAAAAGTTAAGGCAATGTATTGTGAAAAGCTGGACTAAGAGTTTGATTAATGTTCACACAGTTATAAGACGATGTCATTAAATATTAACAAAGCCTACTGGCCAAAATGTGGTACAGTATTGGCGCCAAAGTGTCTCAGTTATTTTCATATACAGTAGGATCCTATAAGACCATTTTTCATAATATCTAATGCTTCTTATCTTCCGATAAATGCTTTGTTTTTGTAAATATGCATACACATTTATATTTTTATCAGATAAAAGAAAAATTTTTGCTAAATATAATCTCATGCCCTTTTACGCTTTAGTGTCCGTAACTTTTTCAAATTCAAATCTTTCTATGATCTTAATCGGAATCATGAAACGGCATAAAACTACGGTGGCCGTGAAATGCAAAACAAATTACCAAAACCCAAAACAAAATAACAAATTCAAAACCAAATTAACAAATCCGAAAACAAAATAACAAAACCCGAAACTAATTGTTAATTTGGTTTTGAATTTGTTATTTTGTTTTCGGATTTGTTAATTTGTTTTGCACTTCTCGGCCAGTCAGATACGAACCGGAAAAGATAGGTATAGTTTGCGAATTAAATTCTTACCGCTGATTGGACGAGACACCTGTCACTCAAGATAAACAGGAAGTAGGAAATTGTGTCTCTATCTTTGTTCCTTGTGTGTTCTGCTTCACTTTTAAACCATTTTTTTCGGTCTGCAAAACTAAGAAAATAATTAAATCTTTCATTAGAAAGCAAGGAAATGGAATTTATTCAACGTCACTTTGAGGACGGACATTCGTATGCCGTGATTTTTGATATGCCGATGACATATCACGGTATAAAGATTAGTTTGCGAACTGCTGTGTCTCTTTTAAAAGCGACAGATTTTTTTTCCATAAAAACTGCAAAAATTTGGCAGAACGCCACATTTGAAACCACAATAAGGACAGTACATGTTTGCACATTCATACACACACGAATCTACCGCCGCTACAATACTTCCTGTATATCTTGAGTGACAGATGTCTCGTCCAATCAGCATTAAGAATTTCATTCGTAAACTATACCTACCTTTTCCGGGTCGTTTCTGAACGGCCGAGAGGTGCAAACCAAATGAACAAAACCGAAAACAAAATATCAAAACCAAAAACAAAATAACAAACTAAAAATCAAAATAGCAAAACCGAAAACAAATTAACAAAATGCAAAACAAAATAACAAATTAGTTTTGGGTTTTGTTATTTTGTTTTGGGTTTTGTTATTTTGTTTTGGGTTTTGTTATTTTGTTTTTGAATATTTTATTTTGTTTGGGGTTTTGTTATTGTGGTTTTTAATTTGCTATTTCGTTTTCGTTTCATTAATTTGTTTTGCACTTCACGGCCACTGTATAAAACTGAAAAAGTGTATTATTCTAAAATGTTCAATTGTTAAGATGTTGCATGAACATGAATTTGACATGGTTACGGACACTACAGATTTTTTGCTTTTGAACCTTGTACCAAAAACTATTTAAGCAACTATTTTTACAGGTCATATGCCTCTAGAAGCTTACACAAATTATACTATCAATATAATATCATAAAGAAATATCAACAATTATTATTATTATTATTATTATTATTATTATTATTATTATTATTATTATTGTGTGAAGTGAGACAAGAAAAAATTAACTTTTTGGAGCACATATGATGGATGCATGCTTATTCCATCTCTTCAAAACAGCTGACGTTAGCAACTTGAAATTATTGGGAAAGCATGATCAGTCACTTCCATGTTGCATAAACTTTAAAAATAGCTTCTTTGGCACACACGTTCTTTATATTACGTGTATAACAACAACAAAAAAAGTCTAATCAGCACCAGTACTGTGTTTTGGCCGTTCTGTATGTAAACCTGTACACTTTTGATCCACTGAAAATCTGCTACAGTAAATAAAATCGAATAAATCATTTTAAGTTTAAAGATGTTTTTTTTTTTTTTTTAAACTTCTTCCTTAGTTGCAGCATTGTACTGTAACTGAATCAATTTACATCACTTTACTCACAAGGTTACAAAAAGAAGGTTACAATGATCCATGCTTTTATTAAATAGTCGTGTGTGTAAAAACGTGACATTGACACCTATGGAATGCGTCGTGCCAAGGCAACCCAGAAACCTTGGTCTAAATCAGCAAGTCATCGTCAGTAACTGCTACGTACAGTATATCCCGGTCAGGGTCACAGACTCGGCTCTGAAATAACTTTGTTCGACATCGCACTTCAGGTTTTATCTTAACAGGTATTACCACCAAAGTCCGAGTTAAAACACATAACCTGATCATAAAGAAGCCGTTTTCTCTGAGAAGAAATTGTTAAGCCGCATTTTACACGATTTCAATAAAAAGCTGCACAACTAAAGGACATCTTAGTGCCAGATCTATATAGTGATTAATGTTTGCATAATTTCGACTGGCCTGTTAAAAGTCTAATTTTCCTGTATGTAACGTTTGAGTGCCTTTGTTGGAAGAATATAATATGCGCTGTGTTCATTAAAAAAAAAAAAAAAAGAAAGAAAGAAACTTACAGCAGACTATAATGGGCTACGCCATCAAATCATGTCAGAATGGCTGTAATTATAGGCTTCCAACTGGGACAAACCCTGTCGTTCCTGAATCATAATTAAAAGTTCAGTACAAGAGAATGCCTTCCGACATGGTGAAGTGATGACTGCCTTTCATCTATTCTTTCCTTCAAACATGTTTTTTTTTTTTATGTTTCTCATTTTTGCAACAGCTTTATCAGCAACCTAAATGTCATGGCATGTTCATGTGTAGAGAGGTAAGCAGTTGCGCATCCAGTCATGTGACTACACTTCTGGAAGCGTAATAACGAACGAGCTCACTCTCCCTTACCCTCGCTCACTCTCTGGATCTTCTGCATTCACGCTGGGAAGTCTGCGCTATACACTCGGAATACCTGGATGATGTATTGGGAGAGCCATGTTATACTGGCAGGCGCAGGCTCATCTACGGGATGATGGATGCATTCTCATTTTGTAAACGGCATTCTTGGGGAGTGTTACGCAATAAACGTTAAACAACACTGAATCCGTAGATTGAGACAGTATTATCTAAGAGGTCTGATTTTTTTGTTTTGTTTTGTGTCGTTTGGAACTACAGGTCTTTTACATTCAATATCTTCTTTGACACTGACACAGTCTTGTTCAGATCTGGGTGGGTTCCAATGTATGAAGAAGAATTTACTGTCTATATACTGTGGACAGTATGGGTGAAAAGTAACTAAGCATTAAAATTGCAAGTAAAGTCCATATTTCAAATACAAATTTATTGAATTTTCTTTTTTTTTTACTTGTACTTTTATTGCATAGGAGAATGAAAGCAAATCTTGCCTTTTTTTTTTTCTTTTTCTCGATTTTCTCCCTAATTTAGTCGCGTCCAATTCCTCCCTGTCACTGTCACGGTTTTTCTCCTCCACCGTTGGGGCGACGTAACACACTCGGAGGACAGCGCTATCCGATCCTTCCGCTCGCGTGAGCTCACAGACGCCCCTGATTGGCTGTAGAGCCGTGATTGACGTGGGATCTCTGAGTACCTCTCACACCCCCATACCATACCCCCCCCCGCCCCTTTGAGAGAGCTCGGCCAATCAGTTCTCTCTAGACCTCCGGCTGCGAGAAAATCTTTTCATTTCAATGTAGGCAGCACTGGCATCAACCGGTTTCCGGTTTTAAATGGGCGAATGAAGGAAGTCGTTCGCGATATTGCTGGGAGAACATCCGGAATTCATGCCTCCAAGTCCTCCAGTGAGGACAATGTCTTGTGTGAGGCTTTATCCTGTACACCTTCTCCTTTGTGTTGCGCAACACGCGAAACAAATAAGGTCTGGACTTCTTTGAGGCCATTCCTGAGGTCTGTGTCTTTTTGTAAAAATGTATACACAATTGAACAGTTGTCAGTATTGTGTAGTATTATGTTTCATCAAAAGATCAACCATCATTCATGCCATCATGTGATCGCCTGTACCGTAAATGCTATCATGAGTTGTTGTTGTTGTTGTTGTTGTTTTTTATGTTTAAGTGTGTATACTTTTTTATGGCTGACTTTTTTATTTTAACATAATATATTTCATAAGCTAATTTAAACATAACCTAGGGAAAGTGCCAGTCATCATGAAATTAAATGACGTATATAACCACCTCGTTTTGACTGGTTACTCGGCGTAGGTGCTGACCCAGCATCGATTTTTTTTGTTTTGTTTTTTGTTTTTTTTGTTTATTGTGTTTTAGCAAGTGCACTAAGGATTGAAAGAGCGATCCCATACTGAGCACTTCTCACATCCACACTCCCATCCAGTAGGTGGTGGTTTTGCCTTATCTGTGCTACTGACTTCAGAACTTCAGCCTGATGTTGTGCAATGTTCTTTCATACTGCATGGTTGCGGCATTACAAACTGCAAATCCACAGTGACAGAATGCTGAACTTAATGTTGACCAAATATTTTTGGGTGTAATATCCGTGTGCCTTTGGGCTGCAAACGAACAGCTGAATCTGTTCAACATTATCAGATTCTTCCTGGAAGTCCCCCATTCTACCACCCTACTGTACTGTATGTGCTCCGTCCCTTTATATTTACGTTCCCTAAGGTGAAATTAAATGTCAGTATACTGTACAGTACTGTATGTTCAACTTATAATGTCTATATTTAATACCAGTTTCTTGTATTTGGTATATATAGTAAATTTGGTATATACAGTAAATAGACAGTTCTTTTGACTGGAACTATCCGATGTCGACCATACAGTATATAAACAGTGATAGCAGAAACATAAAAAAAAAAAAACACTATCCAGATGAATTTTTTAAAACAGTTTTAGACTGCACAGATGGTAGTATTATCACACCTTCCTGTATTCGCCTTAAAACGCAAATGCTGGATTCGTCTGGAACGATTAAATCATTTATCATGATGCTTAAAAACTGAAAATCACAATCGGGGTACACAAGCCTAATCTGTGCATTCCTGTTTTGCATAATTTAGGCTACTGCAATATTCAATGCGAAGTGATTCTGTATGTTGAAAAGAAAAGGGAAAAAAAAGGAAAGAACGAAAAAAAAAATCTGATACGCATGGTTGTTTTGGCGCTGCCAGTTTCTTAGATTGAACAATGTCTGTGTGTGTGACTAATACAAAGTTAATACTTTTATACACAGAACAACTAGAACGGTTCACTGAGTTGTGCAGTGTCACATACAGACACAAAACAAAACAAACACGTGAATGAATAAATAAACAAATAAACAATCCTTTAAATATCCATGTGAAAGAATCATTTTTTTCACTATTTGCTATAGATAGTGTTGTTGCACAAATTATTGCACATGCATACCTGAGTATTCAGGAAATTATGCGCAGTTTTCCCCTTTTTTACTAATTTGCACAAGTTTGTACGTTTGCAAGATGAATTTCATAAACGGAAAGAAATTTTATGTCTCCTTTTTTTACGTTTGCATATCGTCACACCAGTAATAAGAACTCATTGATAAGGTCTTGCATGGCGGACAATCTACCTAATCAGCTTTAAGTACATTAACAAATGGAGGAAAACTGGCATTACTGAAGCTCTAAGATGAACTAGCTATTGTATGACTGATTAAACATTAAACATGTGACAGTTGGTACTGTATGTTTCTGAGCAATAAACACTTCCATTCATGTGGTTCGTGAAAACTCTGCTTCATGATGGCCTCGGCATATACTGTACAGTATATTATTGACTGTCTTTATATTTGAACAGACTTTGTCATGTTTTATTCCTTACATACTGTACGATGCCAGGCATTTCAGAAGGGTGAAATTAGTGGGCTGCATCAAGCAAAGAAAACAACTAGGGAGATTTGAAATTGAAAAATTGGAAAAAGAACACTTAAACACTTGCTGAAGTTCCATGGTTCCAAAAAAAATCTATAGTAAAAACAATAGCTGTACTTGTATGAAAGAAGGAAGGTGCATTTCCATACCTGCACAATGTGGCGAGAACTCACTGGATTGGGACTAAACAGCTGTGCAGCCATAATTAAACCACTCGTTAGTGAGACTAATCAGAGAAAAAATATATACATATTTATTTATTTATTTATTTATTTATTAGGGCGCATAAATATTGGACTTTGGAGGAAAGGAAAAATGTCATGTGGTCTGATAAGTTCAGACTGACCCTAATGAGGAGTACTAAGCGTGTCAGAGAAACTCATGAAGCGATGCACCCGTCATGCATAGCGTCCACTGTACAGTACGAGCCTCTGGAGGTACAGTAGTGTTGTGATCTGGGGTTGCTTCAGTTGTCTAGACTCTAGGCAGTAACTGATGGACTTGTTTCTCCTGATGGTATGGGCATATTCCAAGACTGAAATTGTGAAGGAATGATCCTGGGAGAAGGCGGAATAATTTTCCCACATGATAATCAAAACGTAAGTGATTCTGTGAAATCTTAGAGCGTATGACTTTTGTTGTTGTTGTTTTATGCCAGGCATGATATTTGAAATATAAAACACAGTACTGTACATTGAATTTAGTGAGATATTACCCATAGCCATTCTCTGTCTTGTATTTCCCCTTTTTTTTTTTCGTCTTATCTTACTTTTTTTTTTTATCTCATTATACATCTGAGCAGTTGGGGTTAAGGGCCTTGCTCAAGGGCCCAACAGGGACAACTTGGTGGTAGTGTGACATGAACCTGGGACCTTCCGAACCGTAGTCCAATGCCTTAACCACTGAGCTACCCCTGACCCCCTTTCATGAGGCTAAAGATCACAGTCTGGCCCGGCTGTTGGAAAAAATTGAATGGAGGATCTATCGACAGAAGACAAATACGGGTTTAGAGACCGGCCCGTACATGATCCTGTAAAACTGTTTTCTCTTTTTAGTCAGTCTACACACAGGTGACAGTCACCTTGTCATCATCTATCAATCTCAGCTTAAATCTGTCACTCAAACCGACAGTGTAGCACACGAGAGGCTCTGAAGCTGCTGGAATTAACCTCATCCTGTTATCCTACTGCTGGAGGACATAGAGAGAGAGAGAGAGAGAGAGAGAGAGAGAGAGAGAGAGAGGTGCAGCCGACAACAAGACTGCATCTGACCAAAGCAAGCAGCAGATTGCCTTCCACCCACACAAAGTCAACGTGATGCGTGCGTGTGAGTGTGTGTGTCACACACAAGATAGAATAACAGAAAAATAAGTAAATAGAATTTCAGAAATTGAATGATGGATCCAATTAGAGAGCGATAGAGAGAGTGAGAGCGAGAGAGAGAGAGAGAGAATGAGAGAAGGCACTTTAAATTTGCTGATTTGTCAGTTTGAAAAGAACAAAGACGGCGCGGCACCATCATTAGACGAAAGAATAAAGGTGCAAAGGAGACAGGGAGACTTACAGGATGTGATTTAAAGAAAGAAAGCTCTTTACATTTGCTATTGTGTCTCAATTTTACAGAATACAGACAAGATGGGCTTCTTGACCTGGAGAAGACAACAGCAAAGAGCAGTGAGAGGACATACAGCACATAGAGCAAAAGAGGGAAGGAAGAGAGAGAGAGTGTGTGTGTGTATGGGGGAGAGAAGCTTGATAAATTTGCCCTTTTGTCACACATTTAGAGAGCACTGATAACAAAGACCCATTATTATATATGGCTTCCTCACCTGTCGAGAGAGAGAGAGAGAGAGAGAGAGAGAGAGAGAGAGAGAGAGAATGCGCTCTTTCGCCACAAATTTAAAGAGCAAAGATAACAGAGACGTCATTATGTACAACTTCCACTGCTGGTAGTTTTTCACAGGAATTGCTCTCGTTGGCATTAATAATGTTGTTTTTGTTTCTTCAAAAAATCACCTTTCAGTGCACTTCCTCTCTGCCGCTCTGCTTCGGTCTTTGAGTGTTTAGCAGAGGTTCTGTTAATAAATCATCCTTTACACTATGTTGTGTGTTTCTCTGAGTCACAGCCGTGTCTCCCCTTCCAAAACCATGTGATGCGCCATCAATCTTGATATGTAATCCATCATCCAATTTAATTCGAACAGGATGATCCTACTGGCAATGCTTTTAATTCAATATGTGATCTAGTAACCAGCAAACAGGATTAGGAGGCCACGCCTCTCTTAGTGGCACTGACTGGCACGGAGGAAAAACCTCTTTCCCTAAAAGCAATAGATACAGTACACACTTTGCCATATCAAGGTCATGCATACTTTATTAGGTGTTACAGACACACGTCTTTATTACTGCCACTTATATAAACAGGCATGGCGGCACGGTGGTTTAGTGGTTAGCTCTGTCGCCTTGCGTCTTCAGGGACGAGGGTTTGATTCCCGCGTCAGGTCTGTGTGCATGGAGTTTACAGTACATGCTCTTTCCATGCTTGGTGGGTTTGCTCCATGTACTCTGGTTTCCTCCCACAGTCTAAAGACATGCTGATTAGGCTAATTGGTATTCCAGAATTCCCCATAGTGTGTGAAGGCTACAGTGGTTATGGGACCACCGTTGGACTTTAGAGACCCTAGATGGATGGATGAACAGTATAAAAATCATATATTACGCAAACTTCATGTTTTATCATTTTTGGACATTCAAATGGGTGTCCCGTGCACACGCACCCAGACAAAATATACATGACATATGTACTTGAACACGCCATCCCCATTTCCTGTATACTATGCAAAAATCGAATGAAAAAGAAGGCAATTTGCATAGCCCCGCCTCTGACTCAAAACCCTGGCACTGTTTTCAGCCTTAATTGGCTAGATTCACTTCCACCCACATTTAAAGCTCCAGACAACACATTTGAAATAGAGGGAATTTCAGGAATGGCAGAGAGGCCACGCCTCCTTCACTGGGACTCACATACACAAACGCCACGCCTCCTTCACTGGGACTCAGAGACACAGAGGCCACACCTTCTTCAATATGCAGACAGATAGAGAGGCCACTCCTCCTTTTGTGTCCTAAGAGACACAGAGGCCACGCCTCCTTCATTGTCCTAAGAGACACAGAGGCCACGCCTCCTTTATTGTCCTAAGAGACACAGAGGCCACGCCTCCTTTATTGTCCTAAGAGACACAGAGGCCATGCCTTCTTTATTGTCCTAAGAGACACAGAGGCCACGCCTCCTTTATTGTCCTAAGAGACACAGAGGCCACGCCTCCTTTATTGTCCTAAGAGACACAGAGGCCACGCCTCCTTTAATGCACTAACAAACAAAGAGACCACGCCACCGTCACTGGAACTCACAGACACAGAGGCCACACTTTCTTTAATATTCAAACAGACACAAAGGCCACGCCTCCTTCAATACCCTAACAAACCACAGAGGGCCTGCTTCTTTCTTCTTTAGTGTCTGAAGAAACACAGAGGCCACGCCTCCTTTAACGTGCTAACAAACAAAGAGGCCACGCCTCCTTTACTGGGACTCACAGACACAAAGACCACACCACCTCTTTCAATGTGCTAATGAATACAGAGGTCACTCCTCCTTTAGTATCCTAAGAGACACAGAGGCCACACCTCCTTTACTGTCCTAACAGACACAAAGGCCACGCCTCCTTCACTGGGACTCACAGACACAAAGGGCATGTCTCCTTCCATATGCAAACAGACACAGAGTCCACATTGCGTGTGTATGTGTGTGTGTGTGTGTGTGTGTGTGTGTGTGTGTGTGTGTGTGTGTGTGTGTGTGTGTGTGTATCAATCAATGTAGCTCTTCTGTAAATACTGAGACCATGCACTGATTTACCTGTGTGTTCATGTAAAAGTGCAGCTATCGAACATAATGCCGTTAATCATCATTCGTGTGCCGCTGATTGGATTGCTTGTTCATCAGCCATCGCGTTCCCTTTGATCCAATTAAAAAGAAAAGCCACTCAAAGTGATTCGTTCCGTTCACACCGAGGCTGTTTTGACTGATTATCACAGGGTTTGAGCTCAGTGCAGTCCGCACACTGAGGCGATATTTCTGGGAATATTTTATGCAGATCGATTCAGATTGTCAGTTTATGCAGATGTGTAGCTTATGTACAGTACATGCATATGCAGTGTGTGTGTGTGTGTGTGTGTGTGTGTGTGTGTGTGTGTGTGTGTGTGTGTGTGTGTGTGTGTGTGTGTGCGTGTGTGTAGTTACAGTAATGGGTTATTTAAATGCATCCAGCCTGGGTAGCGTGTGACAATCAAAGCTTTTCCAGAAGACCTTCATGTTTAGATTTCATGCTCAAATGTATCTATATTAAGTAAAAGTCTAGAGGGTTCCATGCTGGCAAAAAAAGATGAGATTTGGTTTTAAAACAGGAGGACATAAATAAGATAATGTGCAGTAAAAAGGTTCATTAGGACAATCAAGGTCATGACTTTTTTTTTTTCGCTCCCTGAATTAAAGGGCTTATTTATGCACTTGTGTATTAATTCTTATTTTTCATAACCCTAACCTGATGCGACACTCCGATTTGTTTTCCCCGTATTAAACCGTGCAAGGAATAAACATTTGCATTTTTAGAGACTTTAGCACAGGCATCTTATTCACCATGAACTCATTTCCTTTCATAATCCGTAATCCATCTCTTTTTTTCTGCTTTTAGCTGCATTCTCTGTTGTTTCCTTTTGCCCTATTTCTCCTCCTCTCCTCTAGGTTTTTGTCAAATGCTACCTAAAAAAAAAAATTTTAAAAAAAGGTTGCCCGCAGGAATCAATTAGACACAAGGAAAGCATTCCGTCCACTTTTTTAATTGGTTCGTAAATCTCTCCTTCACAAAAACACTAGGAATGTGCAAGTTCGATCTCCTGCTATAAATGTGTGCATGTGTGTGTGTGTGTGTGTGTGTGGGTGTGTGTGTGTGTGTGTGTGTTGGGAATGAATACAACTGTAGCATTCTTCTGAACATATTGAATAATAATAATAATAATAAAACAATAAAGAAAAATGCATGATTATTCTCAACCCATTATATCATGATGCATTTCTATTTTTTTTTCCCCAGACATCCTTTCTGCGAGCTGCACTGCACTCCAGCTGGGTTCGACTCATTAGCACACACCCCTGACACTCACCTTCAAAAGTACACATGCAATTTACAAAATATCAAATCAAATCCTGTTAATCTCCGGATTGACCTCATAATAGAGGATGAAACTCTTGACATCGCTGGATCTCGCCAACCTTTTCAATTCATCCTAATCCCCATCTGCTGTATCATAGAAAATGAATTTAATCAACATACTATAGAATAAAATAGGTTTAATTTCATATTTTATCTAGTTTACATGAAACCACATTGGTGGGAGTGTCGGAATCTTTCAAGCATGCTCCGACAACAACACACTAACTTATATAAGTCACTTATACACTTATACACCCGGGGGAAATAAGATCGAATGTAAATATGTAAGAGTGAATTAGACGGGGTGTTCGAGTCAAACTGGGATTTAGATAGCACATAATAACAGAACAAACATTCACAGCTACACTAATGCACTTATCTCAGCATTATACTAGAGTTATACTAGATAACACCAAGGTAGAAAGTTTTCTCAGTACTCCGAAGCCCTGCTTCACATCTGAAACGCTGGCCTCCCAGGAACTCCTTTAACAGCACAAACACATGGACATAGCTGAGGAAGAAGGTCAGGATTGTACGGGGATGTGGCAATAACACCCATCTGAGTGGTGATGGTCACTGATTTTCCACTGGCAAAGTGGTCACGAGTCCACGAGTGTTCACGAGAAGATCGTCATTCATATTTGTACAGACGTTTTTTTTAAATGTTTGCACCATTCAAATATTTTACTGCAGCTAAGAGTCTAGTCACTGTACTGTGCTCAAAGTCTTTTGCAAATGTCAATTGGGTTTACGTCTCAATTCACGAGAAATCCCATTAAAAGTCCCTGTTTGACTTGAATGCCTGTCTTCTGGTTGGCATTTCAAAGAGAATCACTATTCAGTCAGAGGTTATAGTAAACATAAGGCACAAGCACAGTGTATTAATTAAAATCAGCGTTTGCTAAGTAATGGAATAAGGTTTGTTAAATGTAGCATGTGGTTACACACCTATCTCATAACACAGTGATGTACAGTAAGGGGGAAGACATGACGTATGTTGATTGTTTATTATGCCTTTATGTTTTTTGTCCTTGAGTTTACTACTTGAAACTTCTTTAAAAGAGTTTTCCAACAGGAAACAATAAATAAGATTACTTTTATCCTTCATGAACTGACTTTTGAAAAGTCTGGACTTAATATATTAAGTTATTTTTTTTTCCTTCTAGATTTTGGTCCTCATCAGTAAGGAACAATGTAACCAGTAAGAGGAAATGATTTTAACTGATAAATGCTAAAATAGAATTGTCATTAGATAGAAAGGTATGAAGTAAAGTTTCAATATGAGTAAAGCCCAAACAACAAAAAGAACCAAGTATCCCTGAATAAACTTCATAAGCGTACAGTATGTATAAATTTAGAGATAAATATTGACGTCAAGGCAGCATTTCTTCCCTCTTTTTTTTAATCTCTTCCTTCGCCTGGAGATAGAGTGATGTCAGAAATTATTTGTGTATGCTTCTGGAAATGATTACTTATTACAAATATGTGTCTGAAAATATGCGGATTGACGTTTCAGGTCTCGGTTGTAAAAGCTCATCCTGATTAAAGCACAAAGAAGTGAATCTGTGCGAAGAAAGTGTGAATGCCTCGTTATTTATTCAGTGGGCATGAAGACAAGCCCTCGGGTGGTCTGAAGAAGGTCTTTAAAACTCAAGATCTTTAGGTCATCTTTGAGGCAATGTCAGTGTAAGGTTTTTTACGTGATCACTCCTGAAGATATCCAGCATTGGTGGCTCCGTGGTAGGTTTCTCACCTGCCATGCGGAAGGCTCTGGGTTCAATTCCCAGCCACTGGATGCAATGCCGGTACCAGGCCCGGATAAACCTTGAGCTAAGCAGCTGAAAGACTTACAACAACAAGCTTCTGAAGATATCCAAAGCATAATTTTTTTAGAGATGTAATGAAAGTGTTCTTAGTAGGGCGGAAGAATGTCGGTAGTTTCACCTGCGCTGACTGGGTATTTATTTACTTGTTTTTGGTTGCATGCTTGTTAGTTAGTCTGTTTATTATTATTATTATTATTATTATTATTATTATTATTATTCTATTAACTGATTCTACACGGCCAAATACAGTATTGGTGCTGATTTTTTGTTTTTGTTAGTCATATAATAAAGAAAATGTGTGTGCGAAAGTTTATGCAATATTGAAATGACCAATCGTGCTTCCCTAAAAATTTCAAAGGTTCATTAGGACAATCACTAACTTACTAACTTCAGATGTTTCACAGAGATGATTTTACATGTGCAGAAAAAGTGGCCATTTTCAACATAATATTGTGCTGCTGTATCTATAATAATTTCAAATGCAAATAATTGATATTCTAAGGATTCCAAGAAGCGAGGATACTAAAATTGGTGTACGTTTCTAGAAGCATACGACCTGCAAAAATGTTGCGCAAATTAAAGCATTCAGTGGAAAATGAAGGGTCCCCCTTCAAAAAAATAAACTCTGTAGTGTCCGTAACCATGTCAAATTCATGTCGTTATCGATTGTTATCCTAAACATTTTGCATTTTAGGATTACACTTTTTTTTTTTCAGGTTTATGTCTTAAATATGCTGTAAATTGGCCAAATTTCATCTGAGTCGCACTGAAGATCAATGAAAGATCTGAATGAAACAAAAAAAAAAAGTTACAGTCACTACACCTAGACAGTCTTTAGCACCAGTACCAGTATGATTTGTCTGACACTTTTGGACACAATAGTAATCTACCTTCTATACAGTAGAGCAGAAGCGCTGCAATCATATGAAAAGTTAGGAAGGTGAAGACAGGCTTAGAGCAGGATCAGTCTTATTATCTTCTTCACCTACAGTCTATTAAACTGCTGGGAGACCAGATTTGGGACACAGCCCGAGTGTCTGCGCTCTCTATTCCGTACCTCCTGTCCTCCTCTCTCTCTCTCTCTCTCTCTCTGTGTGTGCCTCTCTGTGTCTCTGCGCTCGTAAAGGTGAGTCGGTGAGTCGTCCTTCAGCTTACCTTTTCTGCAGACGCCTGCAGCCGACAGCGCGAGCGCCAGGCCGATCACCCGAGCCAAAACTGTCGGCGTCTTCATTCTCGTCTTCTCAAAGCGCCGAGAGGAAGAAGATTGTTCCGATTGTCTCTCTTTCTCCCGCTCTTTCTCTCGCGCGCTCTCTCTCTCGCTCTCTCGCGCGCGCGCTCACTCCCTCTCCACAGGACTAGTGATAACCGACCTGAAGTCCGACAGACAGATAAAGAAAAGTCGCCACTAGCGGGTACTCAGTCTCTCTCTCTCTCTCTCTCTCTCTCTCTCTACGCGCGTGCGAGCAGTCTGAAGCCGCGAGGAGCCCAGGATACGCAGACCGGACCGTGACGTCACGGGGAGGGAGGAAAATAATGCACATGGATCTTTGGACACACGCGCACACACCCACCCACACACACACACACACACACACGCCTGGGTCTGACTTTCGTTCTGAGGATCTATTATAATTAGAGTTAGAATTATTTATCCATCCAATTAATACTATACAGTTTAAGGTCACCTCAAGCTTACTTTCAAAAACAAACACTGTCGCAATTTATTATCTATTTTAATCACCACACAAGGTCAAAACTGAGGATTTTCCTATACGCACAGCGTGTGTGTGTGTGTGTGTGTGTGTGTGTGTGTGTGAGAGAGAGAGAGAGAGAGAGAGAGAGAGAGAGAGAGAGAGACTTCAGGACCATGGACAGCAGCATGTGCGACGTGAACGCTACCTCTAAATGAAAGTGAATCCAAACGAAGTTTTAATTGTTATAAAGAATACAGATAATTAAGGTAAATTGTTTGCCTGTTTGTTTGGTTGTTTTTTGACCAAACAAAGTAGCAGAAATACGTGTAACATACTGTACATTCAAGTTTTGATAAACAACTTTTATTATTCATTACTACATCCTGTATTCTTCTGAACAGCCTACCTTTGTGTGTGTGTGTGTGTGTGTGTGTGTGTGTGTGTGTGTGTGTGTGTGTGTGTGTGTGTGTTTGAGTTTTAAGCCAAGGACATTTTCATTTTAATATTTACAAACAAATGTGCTTAACAATCCATCTGCATATTTTATATACAGTACATTTTAGTTTGAACTTAACCTCTGTACACCACATTAAAGATGGATTGGCTAAATCTTTCAGATGATCCTAAACCTAACATACTTCTGTCTAGCGATCCATCCAATTTCCATACTAATGGGGAGCCCGGGATGAGACACATACACTCACACACTCTCCCAGTCATACACTATGGGCAATACAGAATCATCCTACAATGCATTTCTTTGGACTGTAGGGGAAACTGGAGTACCCAAAGAAAAACTGACAAAGTAGGGGAAGAACATTCAAATCCCAATGCACACAGACTAGAGGCCAACTTCATGCGGTCATCCCTGGAGTCGAGAAGAGGCAGTGTGTGTTTACGTAAATTATCTGCATTATACTTGTTGGACTATGTATATTTGAGAATAAAAGTAAATAGTGTTTGATTTCATTAAAATATTGTGTAATGTAAGAACAACAAAGCAAAAGTTAAAAGCCCTCATAAAATATGTAATATTGAAATTATGAGACTATACTATTTTTTTAAAATTGCAATAATCATTCACTGTATCACTACAAGCACGTATCACTGTAATAGATAAAAATAGAGTATAATACAAAGACATGTGTCTAAAAACTGAAACTAAAAATAAATATATAAAACACAGCTGTCTGGTTCTAACATAAGCAAAAATAATAGTCATTTATTCATTTTCTATCCTCATCCTCATATCCTATACAGGGTTGTTGGGAGTCTGGAGACTCTTGGGCACAAGGCAGGTTACACCCTGGACAGGATGCCAATCCATTGCAATGCGCGTATATACACACACGCACACGCACGCACGCACGCACGCGCACACACACACACACACACACACACACACACACACACACACACACACACACACACACACTCAGGTAATTTGTTAATGCCAATTAATTTAATGTGCATGTCTTTGGACTGTGGGAGGAAACCGGAGTACCGACCAAGCACAGGGAGAAGATGCAAACTCCAAAAAAAACCCAAGATGGGAATCGACCCCTCGGCCCTGGAGGTGCAAGGCTACACTCCGAACCAATACACTGGTCGCCACATAAATAATAATTCCTAAATTATTCAATTATGCTTTTAAATTGTGCTGTTTTCACATAAATAATACTATTTGCAGTCATCATCATCAATTTAATATGTTTCACAAAAATGAAAATATGTTCATTGCAACTGGAGATTTACATTAAGGCAGATTATTTTATAATTCAACATAATCTCCACATTCCTACCGTATATACATTCCTAAACACACACTCAGGTTTTTTTGCTCACAGTTTTCGGACTCTGTCTCCATCTGCTGCCAGATAGGCATCATTAAAAAAAAAAAGGAGATTTGAAGACGTCTTAGATGTCTTAGTTTCTTAGGCTATTTTTAGCCAAGCCTTAGCCTAACTTTTTTGTTCTCAGAAGTCATTTTGTAAGTTCAACAACAATGAGGAAGAGGGTTATTTTGTTTGATGAGACCAGACATTTGTCTTCTGGCTGATTGTCACTCGAAGAACACCACTTGTAAAGCAAAGCATGGTGGTGATAACACTATCTTGAAACATACTGTAGAAAAGTAAAAGTGCCTTTTGAATTTTGATGGAGATTCTGATGATGGCGGTGCTGTGGATTTCCTGACATTTCTATTAAAATGCATACACCATGAACGTGCCATACAGTAACAACAAAGCCACATTGCATGAATACAGAAATCATATAAAAATACAGATCATATAAAGCAACTTATAAATAATCAAATCAACAATAATAACACTATTGCTTAATGTACTGTACTACAACTCTCTTTCCTGCTACATCATGATGCCAGGTGGTATAAATACTGTATGTTTAGCTTAAACACTCAGCTGTAACCTCAGTGTCTTAATCTTGCCCTATTCAGAGCAGACAAAATCTTCTGCTTCAGTGGGCTGAAACAGACATGAAGTGAGTGGTTTGGTGTCAGCGCAGCACAGCATTTGGCTCAGCATTTCTATGAGCATCTTCTTTTCAAAGAGTACTTAGAACCTACCAGTAGAGTTCACTGAGCACTTTCAAGATCTTTGAAGAACTGGTGTTGGTGTATTAGAGAGCACATAATTCTGATTCTATTCTAATCAACTGCATAAATTGTAACATAGTTTTTTACTAAGACACAGTATATAGGCTCACAGTATATAGGCTCTGCCTTGGTACCCCATTAATGTGGTGGCCATCTGCTCTTTGTTGGGCGTCACCAGCCGTGCTAACTGGGCTGAAAGCCCAGGATGACAAAATGCACAGAGTTCTTAATTTGATTGATATGTTTTCCAGGATCTATTTAAACAAGGCTGAAGAGCGCTACATGCAGGTATGGACAGTTTTAAAGAGTTCAGTTCAGATGAATGTTTTCTTGTGATCAAGGCAGGTTTTGAGACAACAGGGAGGAAATATCATTAGTCAAGTTGCTAGATGTCTCAGGTCAGCATGGTGCAAATCACACCTTATGTGATACCATCACCATCTTGGACTAGACATATTGGCTATCTTTTTTTTTTTTTTTGACATTCTGCTTGGATTTTAGGTCCACACCAAACAACAGAGCCGCATGTCCAGGCCACTATTATTTAATACCACAATTTTTTTTTATGTATTTTTGTTTATTTTGTTTGTTTAATGTAATTTCTATTAATTAACTCTGGATTATGTACATTATACAACACAGTATTCTCAGCTATTCAGTGTGTATGTAGTATGGAGAGAAATAAGATTTCAAAAACAGTGATAAGGCTAAACCATTTTATTTATTATGTTATAAACCAAATGATCTTATATATAATATGTAAAAACATGAAAAAATATGTATGTCTATACAATTGTCTAGTAGATCACTGCTGCCATCTGCTGCTTAATTAGTACCTTTACAGGACCCTTAAATGAACCCCACACTCACATTCCTGGCAAATAAAAAAACAAGTCTTTTTTGTATCATTTCTATTTGTCCAAATCTTCCTAAAAAGCAAATAGTCTAACTTGTCTATGGTTACCACTGACTAAAGTTGTTATGCCTTATCGAAATCTTAAACTTTCCTACAAGCAGGATTTCCTAAAGCCATACATTGTGCAGTGAAGTAGCCAGGTTAGACGTAATGGGGTGTTTCCAGGGAGGCCACTGGAGCAGATGGCTCACCATCACGCATGGAGGAAATTAGGGCTGAAGAATTAGGAGCTCCTCTCACTGGTGCTTCATTCATGATGATGAACCTTCGCCAAGATTGTGCAGTGATGTGCCAATGGGTGGACACTCTGGGCCCAAAAAAGAAAGAGAAAAGAAGAAAAAAAAAATGTAGAAACGGTGTCGCCTGCCCAGTGAATGTGCTACTTCTATAAATTAAATGGCTAGCACTTAATAAAGGTTCTGTGAAAGTTTGATCAAATTCACACAAATGGTTTGGGAGGAGTTGTGGACTAGAGAGAAGTGTGATGACAGACGAAGATGATGCCAAAGCGAGACGACGCATATTAATCCTATGTGTCGGCTGTGCTTTCCATGACAGGCCACACAATAAACTGGCCTATTTCTTTCTTGCGTGTGGGGCATTGCTGCGGCCTCCATACTATTGTACTATACTTTATACTATTGAACTCGTGTGTATAAGGCGAGTTAAAACCTTAGCAGTTGTTTACTGAGCAAATGTCTTCCAAAAAAAAAAAAAAAAAAAAAATCCTAAATAAATGTTTTAATGAAAAGGTGGATAAAAAAGACAATGTTTACAATGGGTGACAAGTAGTATAAAAAAAAAAATAAAAAAAAAGTGTAGGTAGACGAAAGGAAGATCAGATATTGACATTTTAAACAACCTAAACCTAAACGTCCATATCTACAGATCATAAAACCTCCTCCTCTATCATGATCACATCTGTGCCATTCTTGTGCCACCGTCCCTGCATTTCTTTCCTTGTGAGCCAAATAGTGAGTTGAGCCTGACCTATTAGTGTCAGGCTCGGGTCTTGATCCCGGGTCTCCGGGGTGAGGGTTTTACCACGGAGGGAATAGGGTTGGACCCAACTGAAACACTCAAGGCAAAAAGTCTCAGGCAAGGTAGATTTATTTTTAAAGATATGAAAAAGTTCACAGGCAGCTTGTCATCAACAAAAGTTCTTGTCACTTAGAGGAATTAATAAAAAATATTGACAAAATAATAAACTCTTAAATGAAAGCCTCCACAAGGGGAGAAAAGAACCAGGTAATGAACAATCAAAGCATAAAAAGACAGGAAACACTAAATCATTGCCAGAAGTTCAGCAGGAGACACAGAGGAGGGACTCAAAAACCGAGTGAATAAGAGGGGAGAAAATGAACGGCTTAAATACACTGGGGGAAACAAGACACAGGTGATCTGAATAACTAATGAGAAAACACAACGAAGAACTTAGGCTAAGGGGAACACAAATGACCTCTAGAGGCCAGGAGGTAAACTACAGGAGGAGCAAAAAGGCTGGCAATTATGAAATTAATAGAGTGACAGGTTTTCTTTTGGCCCATATCACTCCTAAGCCATTACACCAAGCTACCAAACAGGCAGTGATAATAGCTTTTCTAATCTCCTGCATCTTAAAAACAGGTGGTTTATTGTTTCCAGTCGAATGGACACTCTCTACCCCTGAAGGGGGTCGATGTTTCAGGTTTTCATGGCCACGGCCCTGTGTACTATTTGCACTGTAGATTAACTATGTACTTCACTATGGGTGACTACTTCCTCCTGAGAAAGACCACTGTGAGTCCTTTACTCCAGCCAGAGAGCCTCTGTGCACAACCTTGTCACACATCCCATATAACTTTTTATTGAAGGTTGTTATCTTCAAAGGTTGTTAAAAAAAAAGGTGTTTTCAAGGACAGAAGGGCTCCTTCCTCTTTCTATTGGTCCTCTAGGTGGAAGAGGCTGATGGTTTTCTCGAGGGCCACACCCCAAAGCGTCCCTGTAAAAGAAGGGGTTTTACTGAGACCACCTCACCCACAAGTCTCTCTGTCTTCAGCCATTTTTTAGTGAACCGTTTCCCTGCTGTCTTTCAGGTGTTATCAGTCAACAAATCTTTAGTTTTCGTTATTCCTGCTCATTGAAACAATGCCAGATATACATTGACGAAAGCATCCTGGACTTGAAGCAGGTTGTGAAATAGTGGTTCCTCTTCAGTGCTCCATCCCTTGTTCTTACAGCAGCCTCTTTACTGCCTGCAGTTGGAAGGTTTGGACTATACAGGACAAGTCAATCAAGCCCTGGTTGTCCTCCTGTAAAGGTAGATATAGCACAGAGGCTCAAATCCAGCACTGTCCAGGCCAGAAAAAGTTCACCATCCTCTTTAGAAGTTCCCTAATTAGTATCTCTGGGGGTTCAAGGAAAGTGAGGCAATGCCAGAGCATGAGCCGATCAGGTTATTAATGACCAGCACTCTCCTTCTGTGGAACAGCTAGGGAAGGACACAGGGCCATTTTTGTTTTGGAATTCTTCTGTTCCTTAAAACACCCAAGATACCCGAGGCAAACCCGACCCCATTAAAAACCACCTGGTAAGATTGGAGGACATTTACTGTACCTTATTCCATACTCTCTATTTAAAAAAATCCTGCATTTGTCCCTGTTTATGTATTATGAAATAGTTCCTGGGTAGATAGTGAGATTTTTGGTCATCATCCTCAGCTTTTTATAAAAAAAAAACAAAAAAAAAACAGTCACATCATCTGCATATAATTGCAGCACAAGATTTTCCTGTAATGCTCAGTCAAGTCAGAAAAAAAAACCTTGCAGCTCAGCTCTCACGTTGCAACGCAGTGCCTCAATGGTGAGACTGTAGAGTTATCCAGATAGTGGGCACCTCTGACTGATTCCCCACTTCATTTAAAAAGGACAGCTAAGGCCACCTGCAAACTTAAGCATAAAAAAAAAACCCGGAATGCAATAGTTTCAATTAGAGTAAAAAATCTCATATCCTGAAAGATTCAAGTGCCTGAAATAGATAACAATGATCAACCCTGTCGAAAGCTCTTTACTTGATCTGTTAATAAATAAATTGATCAATTAATTAATTTAAAAAAATATATTATTAATATTTTGCATAAATCAGTTCGATCACTAACAAGAAATACATTGTCCGTTATAGTGCAGTATGCCACATTGTCCATTGTGGCATGCAGTAAGTCTGATGTTTGTGGATTACTGAGGGTTTCAGTCTGTTTACAAGGCATTTAGTGGGAACGTTATAATAACTGTATAATTAAGACACTGGTCTTAAGTTCTTCAAAAGTCCCAAGTCTCTTCTGCAGTTCAACACTTGTGCACCTCAAATAGATCAGATCCTATGAGTTTACAAAAGTGTTTATAAGATTCACACGACAGTCCATCTATTTCTGGTGCATGTCTTGATGCAGCATCGGCCACCTCCTGTATCTTGAGGTCCCCCTCCAGCATGCTGCTCTGCTCTGGTGACAGAAAGTACAGTAGTGTCTTCCTGCACGATAGGTCGTAGGGCTCTGCACTCTACAGCTGTGTGTGTAGGGGTCTGTGTCTGCACTCCTCACCTCTCTTGGCTCTATTGTTACTGTGCCGTCTGCTCGTGTCAGATACACCATCTGATTCTGGGGTTTTGCTGTTCCAGTTAGGTTGGGAAAAAAAAAAACACTGGGGGAATCCTTGTCCTTGATACAGGAGATGCAATGTCTAATTAGAGCTACTTTATGGAGGAATGAGTTTCATTACAGTAGACTACCCATTCTGGCATCATATCAGCTGACCATTTTGCTTTCTGTTAGGGTAATAGGGTAAAAGTTCTTTGATTGTACTCTTAATAGCCTCTGATGTGTGTTCAGTATAGTTTTTGCCAAAAAAATTTGATTTTAGGTTTTACATTGATAAAGTAAGCCAGAGATTCTGTAACAGGATTGGTGGCAATTAAGGTAATTGTCATTGTTTGTAACTGCTTCCACAGTGTCACTATCACAAACTCCACCAACGTCTCTCATGTCAGAAGCCTCCTGCGATCCCTGTCTAGTATCAATAGCGTCTCGTGTATATCTTGACTTTTCCCATTTCAAGAACTCATCTGTTAATCATAGTTATATTGAAACCAATAACTAAGCCTTCTCTTTGTGTATAGGAAGGATGCTGCTTATCCCTATTCCTAGTTTCCTGTGGCAGTCCATTCCCCAACCTGACACTGAATTCCAATCACGGAATCTGCCAGCAAGCATTCAAGGCTTATTGTTATGGTTATTATACTGTCGTTAGCTCCAGATCATTACTAACCCTTGCACCCAAACTTATGAGGCAGCTCTTAAAAACCTGTTTATTGTTACACAATGTAGGAGTGCTTGCATCAGCCAGCTCTCTTTGCATTCTTTATCCACATCCTCTCCCCAGCCAGCACATGTCAAGTCATGAACCCTATTAGAGAACCATATCTGCCTCACCCCAACCAATGTGCGTTGGCTTCTAATCTTTACTATCATAATGTTCTACAATCCTTGAGGTTCGACCTTCATTATTGCTGCTGAATGGGAACGTCAATCTGTAATTTGCTCTTTCTATGCTACAGTCTCCTAGGTGCCACCATCTTTTCCGCACTGGGTTTATGTAACACCAATCATCTTGTGTGTATCTGGAGGAGGCGGGGGGGGGGGGGGATGAGTGGAAGACTCTGCCAGGTCACTACAAATATTTGTTGAGATCAGATTTTTAGAGTGGGGGCAGTCTTATCCCAAAGTGCAGTCAACAATAACAATCTGCATCTTTATACTTTGTGATTGAGCTCATGACAGATGTGGGTGAGAGAGAACTTCTAATGGTGAAGCAGACCGCAGTCTGGACAGACCGCAAGAACCTGGAACATCTGTAGTCCACCAGGAGGTTGAATTCACCAGGCTTGATGGTCCCTATCGTTTTTTTTTTTTGGGGGGGGGGGGGGGGGGGGGTGGGGTGGGGTGAGGGGTTCAACTTTACTCTCTCCTACCAACCACGATCAAAAAATGAGATACCAGACACACAATTTAGACAGTTCACCCCAGGATGGAATCATGGGCCAGTGGATTGCATCCTACCTTCATTCGCCCTGATCCGTGCTCTACGTCTAGTTTTCAGAAGCAATAAAGGATAACCCCATCCCACAGCATTGCTCAACAGACCTATTTGTACCTGACACTATGCATTCCCAAGTCCTGTCTTGGTGCCATAACTCCAAAGTTTTCTGCTATCTGGGTATTGCACACACATGGCATCTGCTGTCTGTCAATGATTTGTGACTCTTTCAATCAAGTATTCAAAACTCTTGGACTTAAATCAACATGTCTTCTTAAGCCTTCATTCGATGTTGTGTTCAATAAACAAGGTGTATAGAGACGTCTGAAGAATTACAGAGACTTACAAGTATGAACACTTTAAAAGACTTGCCATTTAAAGACAAAGACTTACGTAGACCTAAGAAGACTTGATGAGTGAAACCAAAGATTTATGAAGACTTCTTGATTGTATCAAAAAGTTACAAACACTTGTACAGTAACATTAAAGAAAACATGTGAAAACTTTGGAATTTTTATTTATTTATTTATTTATTTTTTTTTTTTTTATCTTTGCTGTTACGTCAACTACAGAAGTGGTCATATGTTTATCATCTCCTTGGAAATTTATTTGCGCCACGTCATTATCAATGCATTATCATATCACAGATTATTGCATGGTATTGTCTTGTTGACTTTCTCTATTATTTTTTTCATCTTTTTTTTTTTCTAGATTGTTTTGGTAATTTATGGTTTTAATTTTTTTGTTGTAGCTAGTCAGCTAATTAGGTGTCTTAGCTAGTTAGTTTGGTCCATTTACAGTATATGTGGAATTGTGTTGTATGTACAGTATCTACTGTAGGTCCTGAAGGAAGGTTGTTTTATTTCACTGTGTGCTGAACTGTATATGGTTGAAATGATAATAAAAACCTACTAGACTTGACTTGACCATATAAGCTAAAGCAATAGTTACTCACTCACTCAGTCCCTCACTCACTGTCTATACCGCTTTATCCGTTCGCGGTGGACCTGGAGCAGGGTGGAAACCCGGAGGAAACCCACCAAGCACAGGGAGAACATGCAAACTCCATGCACACAGACCCGAGCTGGGAATCGAACCTGGAACCTTGAGGTGCAAGGTGACTGTGCCCCTGCACTAGTCAGCATTAAACCATGTTAACCATTCAATGTAATTACTGGTTAAGTTCAAAGAAAAAATAACCTACGTTACATTATGTAATTTAAAATCAGTGTGTATCAAGGTACATGCAACTGTTTTAAATCTACTTTGAGTTCACTAATGCAACAAGTAAATTGCTGTTCAACCGATTAATAATCATTTAAACATGCAGATTGCGGAATACTGAGGTATTCAAAAAAGTGTCCGGTTTCTCTTTATCATTGTTATTGTTGGAATGTCAGTGTACAAAATGTTCAGTCTAAATTCGTATCAAAGTCTGATCCAGTTATAAAACCATTTTGTTGAGTTATTTAGAATTGGTCTCTAGAGAGTTCCAGCCCATAAAAAAGGTATACCTCAAAAGGTATAGAAATGGAACTGCAGTGCCTTCTTCTAATGTGCAGCCTCTGGTGTCATGTCGCCCCCTGCTGGAAGAACAGGGACGATGATGAATCCGTAGGAGCTGTGAGGAGGGGAGTATCAATATGTAGCTCCACAGATGGAGAATCCAGAAATATTGCTAAACCAATACAGTTTTGAGAGGAAATGTCTTTTTGATGTCACTTGAACTGAATGAGTTTAGTCCAGACCTAACCTTATTAGCCTATAAATAACAACAACTTGGGCCTAATGTGGTCTGCTGGTTGTAACTTTAGGAATGAAAGGTTTTCTTGATCTAGTAAATAAACACAATAGTATTGTAGACCTTTACAGTGCCTCTCTGAACTTTTCCACATTTTGTCATGTTACAACCATAAACATAAATGCATTTTATTGGGATTTTATGTGACAGAAAAAAGTTTAACAATGGCTTTCTTCTTGCCTTGAGCTTCATGATGAAATTGCACACAGGTGGACTCTATCTACCAATTAGGTGACTTCTGAAGACAATTAGATCTACTGGATTTTAGTTGGGTTGAATACCTTTTGAATCATGTTTAATATATACAGTGGAACCTCAGATTGCAAGTAATGTGGTTTACGAGTGTTCCGCAAACCGGCAAGTGATCACAACCGAGTCAATGATTTTTCTTTCTCCCGCGCTGAGGGAATTATGGGTAATCGTCTCCCCTGCTGCGTCTTAGTGCTCGTCTCTTATAATCAACATCTCCCTCTCTCTTCTGTTTGCGCGCACGTAATTTGACACTGTGCCCCGCACACACCGGCGTGCACACACACACACACACACACACACACACACACACACACACACACACACACACACACACTTTTTACGCGTAATGATCTATGAATCATTCAAATATGAAAAAAAAAATATTTAATGCACGCATAATTTGCCACTGACACACACACACACACACACACACACACACACACACACAGATCTCCCCGGCGCTTTACACACGCGCTTTATTTACATGGAAAACTCAGCTCTGTCCCGATTCTTTTCAAAGGTAAGGTGCTGGTTCATTTGTTATTTTTTATTTTTTACTTTACAGCAGTGATTCCGTTAGTATGTTCACGCGAGTATCATTAGAGAGATTTCTTTTTTCCCCTGTTAAAACAGTGTTTGCATTGTGTATGTTAGTTGTGAAACATAAAAAGCGAGGTGTGGGAGGGAGAAGGAGTTTTGCTGTTTAAGACACACACACACACACACACACACACACACACACACACACACACATACAAATACACTGCGCCTGCGGGCACAAAAGGAAACACTTAACTGTCTGCATTTATTTTTAGTTTTTTTTTTATGTTAAGTGCAGGTTAATTTGTTTTATTTTTACTTTATATGTTGTTTATTTGGTTTACGAATATTTTGGAATACGAGCCCGCTTCCGGAATGAATTATGCTCGTAATCCAAGGTTCCACTGTACGTGAATGAGCAGGTCCTTGGGATATTTATTTAAAGGGCTCCTTGTCTAAAGAATGTTTCAGAACTCTTAAGTTATTTAATGTGACACGTCTAGCAGGGAGAATTCACCACTCACCCTCAGTGTTTAATTGATTCATACTCTGTTCTTTAGAGCAATTATACAGTAGCTAAGTATAACTGTGCAGCCTTGCTGATTACATCATGAGTTATGTTTAGTTTGTGAACCCTGATGTGAATTGATAGGAAGTCTATATGGTAACTCAAATTTAGTAAAAAAATAAATAAATAAAAATAAAACATTAAAAAAAAAGCCTTTTGGCATGTACATTGGAATGTAAGGCAGCTTGTTTTAACATTCTACGTCTTAAATGAATCATATGTATGTTCTGTATCAAAGTAGGATATAAAGCTTACAACACTAAGGCTTGTTCTAAAGTTCTAATTTCAAGTATGTTGCAAGAACGTATCACTTCTAATATGTGATAATATTCTTCACATCTGAGATACGACATACTGTGGGGTGGCTAGATGGAAGCCTTTGTGCAAAACATCAGAAAAATGTCTCCAAACTCATGTAAATCAAGTCGTATATGTCTTCTAGTTCAATGAGACCAAGATAGGACTAAAAGACATGTTTGGCGCAAAAACAAAAGTGCATATTACCCAAAGAACACTATACCAATGCTGAAACACGGGGGCGGCAGCATCATGCAGCAAATGAGGCTCAAGTCAACCTGATAAATTACAACTGAATTGAAATCAAGAACAGTGCATTATGAAAGGAAATATATATCTTCATATATTACTTCATAGAATTAGATTTGTGAGAAACAAAAAGAAATGAGCTAATTGAAAGTGAATAAAAAAGAATTGCAGACAGCAACACTAAACTTATATGTATAAAAATGTATTTTTCAGTTCTGAGTTCTGGCACAAAGTACCACATGGGGGTGTTACAGGGCTGCTTACTCATTGGCCTTACAGTGTTGCATCCTCATTGGTGAGTCGCTGGTGGATGGGAGTTACAGTACTGTCTTCATTGGCCAGGTTTGTAAAGCTCTCTTCGCCTCTCAGGACAAGATTACTAGCGAGATGTTCTTTTTTTTTTTTTTTTGTGGATTTTTTTCAGATTTTCTCCCTAATTTAGTCGTTTCCAATTCCTCCCCGTCACTAGGGGGCTCCCACATTAAGGCTACTACTACCACTCAGTTGGGAGGGCCGAAGACTATCACGTGTTTCCGCCAAACTACATGACGCCAGCCGACCACAGCTTTTCAAACTTCTCGCTCACACACTGTTGGGGGCAGAGTAACACACTTGGAGGACAGCGCTATCCACTCCTTCCACCCATGATTGGATGCAAAGACAATATGGGAGAGCACTAAGTACCTCTCACCCCTCCCCTCTGAGAGAGCTCGGCCAATCAGCTCTCTCTAGACCTCCGGCTGCGAGAGGTTACAGCATCACCCGGGAATCGAGCTAGCGATCTCTGGATGATAGGGCGAGCACGAGATGTGTTTTTTTTTTTTTTTTGGTTGTGCATCAAAAGGATTATAACATTTACATTTCTGCATTACTGTTGTTTGTATATAACTCATAATCTTAAAAGATAAGCTACACTCACTCCTAGAACATTAATGTTTACATTATTATGAATGTTGGTGCCATTGTTTTTATTTTATTTTTTTGCTATTTCTAGTTTCTGGTCTCTATGTTTAGCATGAGTACACATATATTGTAGAAGTTGATAATATTCACCACCTTTTGCGTATTGATCAATTGTCTAATGTGTCTAAATGAACTGCCAACCATTAACTATTCCAACCAAGATTATCCCCATGTCAACATGGCCCTGGCGTCATGTTATTCTGTTTAATTGTCTCCAACAAATTGACATCAACCTCCAAGTAGATTTTTGTGGGTCATTTGTAATTTTATTAACATTTGAATGTAAGTACAATCAGCCAAACCAGTTCTCAGACAGATTGCTTGTACAGTATATCCCAATTAGTTCCATTTAGAAATACAGCAAATCAGTTAAGTGTTTCAATCACATCCAGGAACATGTCTTTGGCGAACAATCAAAAAATATTTGAAAACAGCTTATTTTTCGGGATCACAACTGAAGCACTTGGGAAGTCTTTAAAATTCACCGGTTCACCAACTGCTTAAAATCAATGCATTACCAACACATCACTACCTGTGTTCAGATTTCTCAAATGTTTTTTAACACATTAGTTAAATCATGTTAAAGATGGAGACCAATTAGACATTTTACACACTTTGGACAAAACTCGAGGAGTTGGTGAACCGTTCTTATGGGTACATGAGAATGAAACAATCCGAATGCACTTGTGCTTAGAGTTTCATAGACCAGTTAACATGTTTAATTAATTTAAACGTACAGCAACCGCATCCTCGTGATACATATGAAATCCAGGGCAAAAAAGCACCGATTCGATTCGTGTTTGAATTTATTCTTTCGTCTCGCGAGCAAAGAAGCATGACCCGAACTCCAAATGAGAATGACTTATAAATTAAAAAATACATATAATTACATCCAGAAAACACAGCATTGAAAAAGGCAACAATGCAGCAATTAAAATCTCCGGTACAATGTTTACATTTCCATTGGGTTGGGAGAAGCAGGAATAGTCATGAGGAGAACTATACAAATTTCAGTTTAATCACTACAGAATACACTGTTCTAACTCTGCTAAATGCTGGTAAAAAATTGATGCTTTAGCTAAAGGATCCTAAACCAGGACATCCAAACACATTCATAAGACAATCCTACCCAGGCGATGTTTGAACATTCAAAAATCTTGATTTTTTTTCCCCCCTCCCGAAGTGGACAGATTTCACCAATTTCCACAATGAGTTTTTATACAGAGGAGATGAACATCACACGGTGACTCGAACCTGTGTATGAGATCCATTATGCAAATGTATTCATACTGTATGTTTGCCTTACAAATGTGCATTATGCCCTTCGAGTCGCATCCTTTAAATGCAGTGTTATGGACAGGTGAACTCTTTGGGGCTAAACAAATGAGTGGCTTCTCATAAATGATTTCACTGCATTTAATAGATGAGTGTCGTACTATTCCCATCCCCTAAATGGACTGTACAGTCTATACAGGAAACTCAGGCTACTTTCTACATATCATAATGCAGCCACAGCATAGACTCAGCGATGCTCTCTATGTAAAACGCCTGATATTCAAATATTCAAAACCCAACCTGTCAATCAGTCCTTAGAGAAACCATGAACTTTTTGTCAAAAAAACAAAAAACAAAACAACAACAAACAAACAAACAAAAAAATGGGGAAAATAGGGGAAAAAAAGAGCTTTAATGTAGAGATGGAGCTGTTTATTAGCTAAGTGCTGATCAAGAAAAGGTATCACCATACAAATGGTTTTTGTGATCAATGTTAGGGAATGTAAGTTACATTACGGCTAGGAAAATCGGGCGTTACGTTTCAATTTCTGAGGTCATTTTCATCACAGACACCACTTCTTCTCATCATACTGGAATTGAAATGCAATGACAAACAGCAACGTAAACTCCGGCTATCAAACAAATCATTCCAGTCACGTCGGATAATCGGGGCTACACGACCCTGATCTCTCTAACAGCGAGTTTCCAACCGAATCGTCCAAATGGTGTTTAGCTACATTATGAAAACAGAGAACCTGTAAAAGTCCAACATAACTGCTTACAGCACGTAGAACGAGCGGGAGCAGACCGCACAGAGTGTGTCGGGGAGAAAATGAGTAAATCAAAAGCCTATGAAGTCGATGTCTACCTAAATATACATTCAGTCAAGTTACGGTGTCGTTGTCTTGTGCTGGTTTATACAACAGTCCGTTTTCATTCAGCCATGTTAGGATTTTTTTAAAAATCTTTTTTATTATTATTTATTTTTTTTTTTTTATCTCTCTCCGTGTGAGCAGCACAAAGTCATCTTTTTAGAGTTCGACATTCCACATAGCGCGTCGATACAAATTAACAACAGAAACGTCTATTGTAGATACCTTTTCAGTTATACACGCATTATTATTATTATTTTTTTTTTTGTCTGTGACATTTTAGTTTCAAAAAGCATAAAAACAGGAACAACACAAGTACGTTTATAGCATAATACACCAAATTCAGCATGCTCTTCTTTAAGTTAGTGGACTGCAGATCACTGAGTTCTTTTCTTTTTTTTTTTCCCCTAAGAAGCAGTACAATGAATAATATTCCTTAAAAATAAGCACTAATTGATTAAGTTGGTGTTATATTTGGAACGATGATTCGATTCTGTGATTTGATTCCTTTTCACATGTGTTTATGATATGGTGACGTGAGAAGATGTCTGAGAGGGATCACTAGCCTCTTTTCCCCTCGTGAATTTCTTCGAAATACAATTAGGTGAGTGTTACTTGAACATTTCAGCAGAGTTGTATAAGAGCTACAGTGCTTTTTTCCCCCCTCATATATTTACATGCTGAAATATAAATTAGGACTTTACCCACATCACAGTTTCACAAAAAATAAAAATATTAATCAAAAACTGGAATGGAAAAAAAAAAAGTAAAGTGTTAAATGAGGTTGTTTTTCCCCCCCCAACATATTCCATTATTAAAAAATAATAGTAATAATAAATAAATACTATGCTGAAACTAGAGCAGTAGCAGAAACTATACTTTTCTGCTTCATATATGATTGCATGACATGCTAAAGTTTCAGCATGATCCTAAACAAAAAGCAATCGTTATAGAGAAACCAAAAAAAAAAAAAATAGAAGAAGAAATCTACTCATTGTCTCTCTTTTATTTATTCGTGAGAGCATTTAAGTAACATCTGAGTGCAAACTCGGTATTTGCCTGCCATGTTTGAGTTTGAGTTTGATCACTGGTCATGGAAACATACATACATACATACATACAGTGTTGGGAAAGGGATAGGTGGTTGCTATGGAAACCCTGCCATTAAACAGGAAGTGAGTGAAAAAAGGGGATCGATCTTTTTTATTTATTCATTTTTTTAGTTCATTTGCTCAAAGAATTTGTAGGTGGGGTTTTCATAGCCATGGTTCTGCATCTTACTGAGCTGCCTTTCCTCTGGGCTCAGCATGGGGTCCACCTACAGACAGAACAATGAAAACGTTTTAAACATGTTGTCTATCCTACAGCGGCAGAACGCGTGCAATCAGGTCCGTTTAGTATCCCGAACCACATTATATCAGCGGTCGGCCCTGTCCTTACGTACATATGTACATTGTTACTGCAAAACTAAGGACATTTTAGAACAAGTGAAGCAATATAAACCTGTATTTTTTCTTGCAGCACGAACTGCTGTCTGAGATGCTGTTACAAAAAAAAACAAATCAAAACTCCACTACAAATCCAGCTTTAATCTGTAAATACATACAGCACATGCAGACAGGCACTTACTTCCACAATGCCATGGCTGATGGTGCCGTACGGCTTGCGGCGCACCAGAAGCAAACTGATCACCATTACCATGGCGATTGCCACAGCAACCACCAGGAGCCCCACCATGGCTCCGCGGTTAAACGTCTCAAGAACGTCTGGCTGCTGAGGAATGAAAGAGAAAGTCAAGAAGGGGATGGATGATTAAACAGAAACAGGAGGATAAATGGATGGGTGGATGGATGAACCGATGAATTAAAGGATTTGTGAATGGATGGTTGGGCAGGTTGATGGATGACAGAAGAAAAAAAAATGTTTTTTATGGATGGATGGATGGATGGATAGATGGACAGAAAGAAAAGGATAAATGGGTGGACAGATGAATCAATGAATTGAAGAATGGATGGACAGATGAATCAATGAATTGAAGAATGGATGAATGGATGGACAGAAGGACAAATTAGCTTCTTGCAGCTCCCCATGACATGTGTATCCAACATTTAACTATTAATAAGTGTGATCTGATTGCTCGAATAATTATATATTACTTATATCCTGTAATGTTTTTAAAACACTAACCAGCTCATCACGCTGGATTCCTGGAGACTTGTAGACCACCTGCTTCAGCTCCACTGAGGTGTTAAACTAAAGATCATCAAAAAAACAAACAAAAAAAAACACATCAAAAACACCATTCTAACAATTATACTCATGTCTTTATTTTTATGTTGTACACATTATGCTGGTTTATCGAATGCACCTATGCCTACATACTTCTACCCAACTTCAACCTAACAGTTACATCCAGCGGTAAAAACAACATCACATGCCATAAATACCCCGCTAGACTAAAGTGCCCACTAAGGCTTTTCCAGAGGTGTTCTATTACTGTTATGTGTGTCACCTTCTCTTCATATTCGTAGGTGGGAGCTCTCTCAGACGTGCTGTAATCGTACTCGTCTACAGCAGACGCTGCAGGGAGAGAATTAAATTAGCTGCAGAAGAAGGCAGACTAAATATGGAGGCTGAGCACCTAGACGGAGATCTTACCTTTCTTGCTGCTTGGCTGAGGATCTTGATGGAATGAAAGCGAGAGAAAGCAATAAGCATTAAACTTTGAGACACTCAAATCTATCTGTAGACAGACTAAACAATGAATTCACTATTTAATCTTCACTATTTATCATAAAATTCATTCTCGTTTAATATTATCTCTTTGTGTTTTACAGGGTATAAAGTGGGCAATTATTGTATTATTAAAAAAAAACTAGTCAGTATATGCATTAGACTGCACTAATGACATTAAAAAGGCAAAAACCTTAACATAAATAAAGTACAAAGTAATAAGAGCAAGTTAATGCATGCAGTAGTTCTAATTGTTTGATCGAAAATCATTTGAATAATATTAGTTCTTAGTAGTTGTGGCATCTTTTTGCTCAGAAATGTAGCAAACATTTAGGCTTATTTGGTTTCTCAAATTAAATTAAAATAAATGAATAAATATGTAGCCTGATTATTAATTACATTGGTAAATCATAGTTTGGAAAATGATAACCAACACACACACAAAAAAAAACTTACTAATTTACTAACTGAAATATAATTTAATATAACTAAATGGTCAAAAAAGATATACAATAATATAAATAACAGGGTTTGTTCTTTTTTTTTTTTTTTTCCTGCTTAAGGTTCTACAGAGCAACTCTTGTCTACCTATGCGAGGCGGGTAAGGACGGTTCTGGAAAGCCCTTTCCTCCTCCTCTTCATCCTCCTTCTCTTCCTCACTCTCGGCCGGAAGCAACTCCTCTGTGGTGCGCGTCTCGGAGAACGACGTGGTCATGAGCTCGCTGATGTCACCCCTCTCCGTCCGCACCAGTTCCTCTGCATAAAAAAGACAAAAGGTGCAACAAGTCAAAGTCGAGTTTATATTCGAATTTGTGATCCGATTGTAGCAAGTCAAGTCGTTTAGAGATCTCATTATTATGACCAGTTTAAATAGTGTTATATCGTACGGATCTCATCGTGGAGCTCTTCAGCCAGGGTAGGAACCTTATAGAGAAGAGCCAAGCTCTGGTTCATCCTCTCCTCGATCACATGAAGGTGAGTGTACACCTGAAAATCACAACAAACACTTAATAAACAGACATCGACCCGTGCTTTTCTGCCTATATGGCTTCCCATTCAACACCTTATCTTCTGAAGGTTGGGATGACCCACATATAGCTTCTGCACTGGACTTTAAAAATAATCACTTCATTGATGGAAAACAAGTTAGTTCCTGTTATCACTTACGTTAGAGCACATCTGAACACTTGGTTCGTTTGGTTTAATAGATGAAGTTGTTATGACAGAAGACTCTTTCCGTACAGAAAGCGTCACCACAATTATTATAAGAATTATTTTGTTAAACAAAACGTACGAGGAGCATTCAAATCAAATCAAATCTGGACTTTTTTCATGCAGAATACCAGAACAATGTAATGTAAATGTAAACACTCCTATTTTTTGTCTATAGAATCCCCTGCGTAACTAATGCACTTATTCTAGTGTTTCACTGGGGCTTGGACACCATCACGTCAGGGAGTTTTCTCAGTATGCCGGAACTACAGTACAGTATGATCGGACTCCCACGTTCTCGTCTGAAACACTGGCCTCCTGGGAACCCCTTTATTGGCCCAAATACGTGGAAATGCCTTGGAGTGAGGTCAGGACTGTACTGGGGTTGTGGCAGTAACTCCCAGCAGAGGTCCTGTACAGTAACAGTGCAAGTGGTGCGGTGGGACGTATGAGGTCGTGATTACATTCTCCGGCAAAAACAGAATGCCTTTGGTGATCAAACCAGTTTTTTTTTTTTCCCTTAAGGAAGTTCCACTTGTTGAATGTTCACAGAAATGCGTGCCTGGGGATCTGAGTAACCTCAACTGGGATCATCATTCATGGACACATGGCCTTTGAACCGTTCAAATATTTCACTGTGACTAAAGGTCTCATCACCGAACTGTCTTCTATAAATGTCAATGCCTTTTTTTTTTTTTTTTACGATAAATTTCATCACAAGCCCCAATTTGACTTGAATGCTCGTTAAACAAAAGAAATCCTCAAGCTACAAATGTCTAGCGAGAACTATTTATGTTTTTTCAATTATGCTGTTTATGTTTTTGTTTTACGTGGTATTTTCATGATTTCTAATTGAGTCCCGAAAGCTTTTGCGCCTAAGTGTTTCACTTGTGCTGCTCGCAGATGATGTGTTTCCTTTGCGCAAATATATTTGTTCTTTAAATTTCTGTGCTTACATTTAAAAACAGAATTCATTAGGAAACACTTAGGGATCAAACGGAAATAACTATAGGAGCGGCGGTTGTATAAATAGCAGAAAGGCTGATGAGAAATTAAACACGGAAATAACTTCTGGCTGTGAATTTTATGCATTTTGTCTTTTTCTTATGTACAGAAGCTGGAGCACTAAAACTGCTGTCGATCGGTACAGATTTCTAAAAAGTGTGTACAAGAGACTGGACTGTAGCTGGACAGAAAACAGACGGACATAAAACTTATAAGCAGTGAGCACCTGGAACTTCATCTGCTCGGCCTTCTGAGGGTCTACAGACTCGATGTGCTGGTAGTGACGCAGTGTGTGTCGCCGATCCTTCTGCTCGGCAGCCAGGTAACGCTTCAGAGCCTGCAGCACTCGCTCTGGCTACATGTGGCACGCGTTTGTGTGTGTATGGAAGAAATTTAGAGATTAATAATGTAATGATTACGATGATGTCATTCAAAATAAATAAATAAATAAATAAATAAAACAATATTGTAAAAATAATACATTTGTTAAAACCTAAAAAAAGGTTTTTCAAGTAATTTAGTAAGGTTATGATGTCTTAAACTATAGATTAGACAAGTCTTCACTGGCTTGCAAAAGTATGCACCCCTTTGATCCACATTTTGTACTGTTTTGAACTGAAATTGAAACGCACTTATATGGATTTTATATTATGAACTTACAAAAAAAATAATAATAATAAACATAACATTTAAGAAAAAAATTATAATTATTATTATTATTAGTGGTGCTTGAGAAGCGAAGCACTACTATTATTATCTCACAGGCTTATTATTATTATTTTTTTTCTTCTTCTTCCGTACAAAAGTTTGGCGCGTAACAAGTCCCGTACCGTTTGTTGTAGACCCATGATGAATCAGGTGTCAAATCGTGCGGCTTATAAAAATCCAGAGCGAGAATTTGATTGAAATCTCACCTTTACCACATTTGAAGAGGCTTGCAAGCTGCGTCAGATCATATCCCCGCACACAAGGGTATTAGTTTTACCCCCGGGGCACAACAGATGCTCAAATGTGCCCCATTGAATTATAATGGGGAATTTGGTGCATGAGTTTTCCCGTTCCATTTGTCGTTGACGCATGAAAGAGGTGTCATATCTGTCAGCTTATTTGGGAATGGGGGCTTGACATTTTGACTTTTCTCAGGGGCGAGTGGTAAACTGCCCCAGCAGGGGGCAATTAACATACAATGGTAACTTCCATAGGAACATTGTAACTGAATTTATCTGTGGATCCCACTGTCTTAGAGACACGGGGGTGGGCTCATTTAACTCAGGCAACCAACCAGTCATTCACATTTATCATGATGCTCATAAGCCACGCCCCCCAGCAACATCATTAGCATGCTGTTAGCATGTTGCCAGCATTATGCTAACTATATTAGCACTTTGACCTTAACATGATTAGCATGTTGCTAGCATGATGCTACTACGATTAGCATATAGCTATCATGACGTTACGCTAATTAGCATGCTGCTAGCATTATGCTAAATATATTAGTAGGTTGCTAGCAACATCATTAGAATGTTGCTAACATGATGCTAGAGTAATTAGCATGTTGCTAGCATGACTCCAATGTTTTGCCCTGGCAAGCACCCCTCACATTTTCTTCAGAAAATTTACCTCTCTAGTTATTATTATTATTATTATTATTAATAAACATATTCACCCCAGTCACTGTGAGACCCCTACATTAATCCTTTTTCAACCAGTTTCCATATGAAGTAGCGCCATTTGTTGAATTATATCCATCTGTTTGGACGTACAGGCTAAGACCCACACATCAATTTTTAAAACCAAGGTTTTTACACCCTTCATGCTCGGTGAAGATATTTTTTGTCCATGTGAAAATAGCACCCTGTCTAGGCATGCCAAACCAACAGAGAGGGATATAGCCCTGTGCATATGCACTCGGCATGTAGAGCGCATGTGCTTTCAAGTCAAAACTGCTAAACCAGTGTTTTTCAATATCTTTATCCTGATATTTCCAAAATGTGCCGTAAACAGGGTTTGCAGACATAACAATATCAGTGGACATTGGCTAAATAGAAGCTGTTTTTTTTTTGTTTTGTTTTGTTTTTTGTAGCTTGACATATGATCCCATTCAAATCCACTTCCAGGTTATAACACAATAATAAGTGGAAAAGTTCACGGGGTGAACCTATGCAAACCACTGCAGACTTTCGAAAAGTTTTAAACCGTGCTAAAAAATGAAGCGCAAACCGCATGTGGGCAGAGCGGTGTAATTATGTTGTGTATACTGCGTATTACCTGAGGTGGGTCGCTCTGCACAGCGGTCAGGTAGCTCTCCAGAGCCAGACGCCGGTTGTTGTTCAGGGTGGCTACCACACGGGCAAGGTGAGTCTCCACCAGCCTCTGCCTCTCACCTGCTACTTGCTCTTCCAGAGTCTGTAACACGGCCTGGAAATGCTGAGACACAGAGACGCAGAGTCTTTCAGCAGGGTTTCGATCAGTCGGGACATTTTGAAATGGTTAAAAAAAAGTAAGTTATATAAATTAAATATTGTATAAATTATGTATGAGGACGCATGATAGCAATTTCTATACTGTTAAATAAATAAAGTATATACTATGTGAAAAATTTCATCCTCTGGGTTAAAATAAAAAATACGACTTCAGCTGAACACGCAGAAATATTCACGTCAGGCCTACCTCATTCAGGGCCTGTCGGTCTGATTTCGGCAGGTTCTTGGACTGGTTATCGGCCTCGGCCCACTCCTTCATAATCTGATATGATGCATGCAAACACTTTAGAGTCATACAAACCGACACCGTCTTTAAATGAACCATAATCTAAACTACCGATGCCATTTTTCTCATGCTTCACCTCATTGATGCGTTTCATCCGCCGCTCCTCCAGATCCATCTTGGCGCGGAGGAAGTTGGCGTGCTCGCTGTCATCACTGGGCATCTCGAAATAGACATCGACTCCGTCTGTAGGACGCACTGTGGGCACTGGCGTCAGGGAAGAGGGGGAGAGAAGAGCGGGATCGATCCATCAGTCAATTAATGAATCATTTATTCAATAATTGGGCTAATTATAATCATGTCCAGACTGCTCCTTTTAATGAAGCGCTTCTAGAAAATAGAAAATGTAGACTGATGAGGGAGACTGATGTACGGTATGTGTCATAACAACTGCAAAAAATATATATAAATAATAATAATTGCCTAATGAAACGTGGACATGAAATGCTCAATCGAGGGCATAAAATCAGAATAATGTGTGCGCGCTTTTCTCATACACACAGTTTGGATAAATTAACGTGCCATTTAAAGTTCTGTCTTGGTGAAAGGTATTGTGTCTGATCATGTAAAAGAAGGACAAAGAACCTGAGAGTGGAGTGAGAGTGAGAGAGAGAGAGAGAGAGAGAGAGAGAACGAGTGAAAGTGGAGGCTGGGAGAAAGAGAATCAATACAGATATAATGTCAGACTACTCAGCATTATTGAGTTAGAGATGAAGCTGAGATGGAGGCACTCACTGCATTTGTGCTACCCAGTATACACTCTGGTGTGTGCGTGTGTGTGTGTGTGTGTGTGTGTGTGTGTGTGTGTGTGTGTGTGTGTGTTGTTACAAAGAGTAGAGTATGGGACACCCTCACACAACCCACAATCAGTCTCCATTGGGGAGTATGAGCTAACGGAATTATTCTATAAGAAACGAACAGAATCTGAAATTAGCTCCACGTAACATGACGTCGAAAGTTGTACCAGCGATTCTGATCCAACTGAACTGGAAACATCCAACTGGCTTCTCTACAGCGATCGGCTACAACACAAACACCAACACCAAATTATTGGTAATATACTAGTGACAGGATCATGGGCACCCAAGGCTCATTTATGCCTGTGGGGCCAAAGGTAAGTGCGTCCTGTTCGAAAAGTCAATGGAGCACGAAATGCTTAAGGAACTCAATGCTGGCCACGATCGGAAAGGGATCAAAACCTCCAGAACATCACAGCCTGGTGTGTATTGGGCTTAGCAGGCAAAAAAAAAAAATCAAAGCTGTTGATCTGGCCTTCAAATTCCCCAAATCTCAATCCATGGAATGCACCAGAAAAACAACCCACATCACTCAAAATATACAGTATGTTGCCTACTGTACATCCCGGTGCCAGGCACCACAGCACAGTCATGCCGCATGGGGCCAGAGCTGTCCCGCTGGTACAAGGGGAACTTTCACAATAGTGAGCTTAATGTTTTGGGTTTTAGGAGTATGTTGAAAGTTTTGTTATACACTTGTGTCTAGACAAATTAGCATTCTGCGATTTCTAATATGGCCAGATGGCGATTAAATGACAAAGCCGAGCGTTGGCAATGAAGCAAAGCCCAACACTTCTCTCACGCTTATGGAGAAAGTTGCTATCCATGACAGATTCACAGCATTTCAAATTACTTAAATGAGAAACTGGGAAACCATACAAATTCTAAAACATGACTAAGTTGAAGTCTGTATAAAAATCTTTTAATTGGGCTCTAAGACACACATATGAACCTTTAAAGCATTCCTAAAGATACCTATGAGTATAATGAGTGATACAATTAGATTGTGTGTTATATAGTGCGATGTAGAAGCCGCTTACCATCACCGCGTGGTTGAGGTTGCTGTGTTGGGGTCTTGGCCCCCTGAGAGTTCTTCTCGTAGTAGAAGTTCTCCAGATAGTCGGAAGCCTGATAGGTGCCCGAGTCGATGGAGTACTCGTACTCCTCTGCATCCTTCACCGTTGTGGGGGCTACCTCTTCGTCATCTTCATCATCCTCGTCTTCTTCGATGTCTTCCTCCTCCACGGCTTCCTCTTCCTCCTCCATGTCGTCCTCCTCTATGTCTGTTTCGGGGGAGGGGCTGGGGGTGGAAGGAGTCACCTTCACGCTGTAGAAGAAAATATCGCTAGAAAAGTTAGATAATCATATCCTTTAATAAACTGTTGGCACCTTCTTTCTAGGCAGTAAACGTCAGCATTTTGAGCAGAAAATCATGCAGAGGAAGGATTTGCAATCGGCGATGAACAAGGGCTTGACCACAGAATGACAGGACAAAAAAACCAAAACAATGGTGAACATTTACCACTCCACAGTTGTTCATATACCAATCAGCCATAAAATTACACAGCCTAGTTCTGTTGTGGTTTCCTTGGTGCCACTGGGGCAGCTCATGACTCCACAAGACCTCTTGGGGTGTGATGTGGTGTCTGGCACCAGGCTGTTGACAGCAGATCCCTTGACTGGCTTAATCTGTAGGGAGTTTGCAGGCTGGGTTTGTAGTCTTTGACTCTTTTCCTATTGGACTCTTTTCCCATGCAAGGTGGCCCTTGGTGCAGTCGGTGCCCTTCTATCGTTGCCAGCATTTAAAATGTTCAACAACTTGTGCTGCATTGGCTTTTCTGTGGCCATGGGTTCCACAATCCTGTCATCATGTTATATAATTCATAATCAGTGTTAATGTGGTATTGTAATGGCTAAATGATGAATACCCTACATTACATTACATACCCTACAGTACATAGACTAGCTAAACAGAGGGACATCTCTTACCTGGTGGTCTCTTTCTCACTAGCCACCGATACTAAAGGCGGAGTCGCTCCCTGTGCACTGTCTCCGCCCTCGTATTCACCACGCCCGCTAGCTCCACCTCTTCCTGGACAGCAGACGTACTCTACACCCCGAAAATGATCGCCACATTGTAACAGCATCCCGTAACTGTGGAGCTCCAGATTGTCTGCTGTGCACGCCTACAGAGAGCCAAAGAACACAGAGCAGCCATGAAGGTCATGGGTTTAAACAGGTTTCAGCATGTACTTAATATTGCAAGCTATATCCTAGAGTTAAAAGTCACATATTGCATTTGATCAGACGGATGAATTAAAATGCATACAAGTGGTGCAGATACATTTGTGAGAAAAGACCCTTTCGAAGCATAAAGTGTTGGTTTAAGCTTAGAATTTTTTAAAGGTTTATAGCAATTAGTGATTAATGCCTGTGAGCTACTGTAGGGTTATTTTTAGCACAACCATGGCTAAATCATTAACAGGTACCATGGCAGCTTGCTCAAAATGAGGGCATTTTCAATGATAAATTGGCTTTAATGACTGATGAAACCATTCGCAAAACGTATCGCCTTTCAAGTCAGATTAATAATAATTAATTCATCAAAATGACTGTAACTCTTAAAAGTCTGTAAGTTCCCTGAACCATGATGGATCATTTATGTCATTTTGCTTAATAATTTAGAAATTATTTGGCGTAGAAAAACTTTTTTTTGAAATTGGAGCTTGACTCGTTCTTATTAACATAGCTGTCAAACCTGGGCACAATTGGCATTCAGCTCTTAATGTCAAACCCCAATAAAAGATCAAATTAAATTATTTGTCACATGTACCGTAAAGCACAATGAAATCATTTTTTTCTTCTTCGAATATTCAAGTTAGAAAGCGCAGCACAGGGTCATCCAGGATACAGCACCCATGGAGCATAAAGGTTTACTGTAAGGGCCTTGCTCAAGGGCTCAACAGCAGCCACTGGGCGGAGCTGGGGCTCGAACCCCCAACCTTCCGATCAGTAATCCAGAGTCTTAACCATTGAGCCACCGCTTTATTTTTATTTGTACAATAAATTCATATCATTAGTAATTTTTCACATTTCTTTTTGAGTGACTACATTTGCATTAGAAGTCCTTTTGGTCTTTCTTACACTCTGGTCAATTATTAGTCAAATGCAGGACTGGAGTGTAAAAAAAGAAAAGAAATGGTCCAGGGAAATGAACAACAGAAAGTGGGAGGCAAATCAGGGAGAAAAAGGAAATGACAGAATTAGGATAACAGAACGTTCCAGAAGATTCCAAAGTAAATGTCATGACATTAAAACAACATTCTGTTCCCTCGCTCTTAAACTGCTTTGCCACATAGAAGTCTCACGACTAAATACACTGGCCTGAGATTTCTTACAGGATTTAAGAGTGTTTAGATTTTAACGTGTCACCTGTTTGGCTCAGCAAACCTCTAACGAGTAAAGTTATGGTTGGTTCATGTCCTGTTATAATGATATGTCGTCAACCACGTGGTGTCAGTGGCGCTTCCATTTTTGAATTATGGTTGTTGTTGTCGATATTTATTTTCTCCATAAGCAATAGGGTGCGTTTATAAACCCTTTTCTAGCACTGTAAGATTTCCTTAAAATATACATTTTGCAGATCGAAAAAATAGGTGATGCCTATGCAAATATATTCGGCTAGCAGCTCCGCTGAGATTATTAGGAAATAACTGATGGGAATGACAATTCTGTGGGTAAATTAATAACCGCAGAAGTTTATACTGCCATTTAGTATGACACTACTCACTCACTCATCAATTCTGTATTCAGGGTCACGGGGGACTGGAGCCTATCCCAGGTGACTTAGGGCACAAGGCGGGGTACACCCTGGACATGGTGCCAATCCATCGCAGGACACACACACTATGGCCAATTTGGGAACGCCAATTAACCTAACCCACATGTCTTTGGACTGCGTGAGGAAACCGGAGGAAACCCACCAAGCATGGGGAGAACATGCAAACTCCATGCACACGGAGACGGGAATCGAACCTGGACCCTGATGGTACAAGGCGACAGTGCTAACCACTACACCACCGTGCTGCCCTAATGTGACACTAATGGTTTAAAAATCTTTATTTTATCACAGATCACCGAATGACTTGAGAGAGGGGGAAAAAAAGTTATGGCTTAATATTACTAGAAAAGTTTTATTTCAAAAAGATTTATATTAGATATTCACCAAACGTTTGCCAACAGCATTCTCAATGTTTTAACTTGCATTTACTTTTTTAAAGATAATACACCCCCATGTCTACACTATTACTTTACAACCCTAGCCATTTTTAAGAGATTTCAATGCAACCGTCTTTAATCACCATTATATTGGATTAGAAATCAGTTTCACTCTTTACTGTAACAATAACAATACCTTTACTTACAGTGCCATGAAGAAGTATTTGCCCCTTTTTGATTATTTTTTGCATATTTCTCAATTAAATGATTGTGACAATCATCAAACAAATTTTAATAGTAGGCAAAGATACCCAGAGTAAATACAAAGTGAAGTTCTTAAATATAATAAATAATGATTTCATGTATTAAGGAGAAAAAAAAACAGCTGCCCAAACCTGCCTGGTCCTATGTGAAAAGTAATTACCCCTTAAACCTAATAACTGGTTGTGGCACCCTTGACGACAACAACTACCATCAAGCATTTGCGATAACTGCCGATGAGCCTTCCACATCACTATGGAGGATCTTCTTATTTATATTCAGCCATACTGGAGGGTTTTCAAGCACAAACAGCCGGTTTCTGGATCTCTATTTGATTGAAGTCTGGACTTTGAAAAGGCAACTCAAACTTTTTTATTTGAGGCATTTAGTGGTGGACTTTCTAACTGGTGTGCGCTGGGTCACACTGAATGTGCCGGACATTCCCCTTGAAGAGTTTCTGGTAGAGCACAGAATTCATGGTTCCATCAGTTAGGGCAAGTCATCCAGGTCCTGAAAATGCAATCCAGCCCCAGACCATTTGTACCATCACCATGTTTGACTGTTTGATGATGTTCGTTTTTATAAAATGCTGTGTTAGTTTTATGCCAGATGTAAAGGGACAGATATGCGAACTAACGAACTAACTAAATAAATAAATAAAACATTATAATCAGTAAGGGGAAAATGCTTTTTCACGGCACTGTAGATGCATCATAGTTCATGCATAAAATGTTTGGAAATGACCCAATAAATGCCTGAATAATTTGCTAAGATACAGATGCAAATTAGTCGATTCTTTTCAAAATCAGGCCTGATTTTCCAGTTCATTACTCCACTACTAATGCAAGCACAAACTTATTTGAACTAGTTCCATGTACCGTATATCAGTCTCATTGTGTGATTCAATTCCTGAGGATGACTCACCAACCAAATTCAATCTGATCCCATGGTTGTCCATTCCCACTGACACATGAATTGTATACATCATTTTTAAAGGAAAAGGAGGTAATAAATTGGTACATCTTTGCAGAATCAACTGCTTTTAAGAAAACCGTTCTCACCTCTTTGGCGATGTTATGCCAGTAGACGTAGCTCTCACAGGTGTCCATTTGTTCCTGGTGCAAAAAACGGCAGCGGTCTGGAACCAGAAGAGCCTCGCTCACGTACTCGCCTACTGTCGAGACAGAGCAAGAGTTAGAGATTGTACAGTAAAGTGGATGGTGAAATCAGAGAGATGACAGAAATACACATATATAAATGGTTAGAATAATGGAGGCTTCTGTATGACCAGGGAAGAGTATAGATCAAAATACCAGTTGTCAGATGAAATACTTGTAAAAATACAAATCTAAATCTTTCAATCCATGACAGACAATGGTGGAGTAAAAATCTCAGAAATGGCAAATGACATTTGCCCATTTGGGCTGACGTAGCACACTTGTATCAGAAATTATTATGTGTGTTGTGCAGAAATCAAAGACAAGGGCAACTAAAGTGAAACAGCTGTGGGTGCAAATTCCGCTCGTTCATCATAATTAACAGCTTTGCACTGCAAGCTACTAATTTGTATTTCTGTACCGCAATCTCCATCTCCTCCAGGGGATAAGGGTTTCACCCTGAACTGCATATGAAACCTCACATAAAATATGCAAAGCAGCCTCCACTGTCCCTTTATAAACGACTGAATGGCAGGATGATGAAATGGATACGGTGCAAGTGACCGAGAGGCCTTGGTTAGAGCAAAATAACTAAAGAAATGGTTCCAGAAGGGAGTGGATAGGATTGAATTGGATGTGACGAGTACGTACAAAATGGCACAGCTGAGTTGGACTGACTATGACTGGTGTAACCAGGGATTTTGAAAACAGGAAAATGTGGAGTGGCTTTGGGTTGGAGCAGCTAGAAGTATAATGACTAGGATTGGTGTGATTATACATGGAGTGTCTTTGGTGCTGAAGTCAATTGGACTGGAATTCTATTGGAGTGCTGGTGGTGGGCTGATTAGGGTTGGAGTTGCTAGATGTGAAGTAGTTCCCATACATACCGGCTGCTATTGGAATGACTATGGATGTAGTATTACAGTATTGGCTATGCAGCTATGATTATGAGTGATTAGGAGTGTAATGTTAGGCGCTATGTTTGGAGAGGTTACTGTACATGTACAAATGATTTGACCTGGTGTGAATAGGTTTAGAATTTATATTGTTGAAATGAGTGTCTACAGGCTGGAGGTGGCTAAAGCATTGTATAGTTCAAGTGCACAAGGTAATAGTTCCTGATTTTCGACTTACCCAAACAGCGATAAGGGACGACAATAAAAGGTCGAGTCTGGCAATGACCCCATCCTTTCTTACACCATGCTGGGATGGTCACAGGAGTGGAAGCTTCCTCAACATGCGAAATCTGCAAACCTGGGTACATCTACAGCACACACAAACACACACAAACAGACACAAAGAGTGGTGGAAGTCAGGTCCATGAAAGATTTACAGGATAAACAAAACTGAGCTAGGAAAAAATGGACAGGAATGCACGGGTAAGATACACAATAAAGGAGAAGTGAATAATCCAAATGGTTTCCGTTTCATGATGTGCTTCCATTTTATGTAAGGTGAAATACTGCCTGGTTTTAATTATTTAGTGAAGGCCTAACCCTTTCTATTATCTTAATATCTAGTCGTGAATTTAAACTTGCATTTGATTATGTTATGTTAAACCATTAAATCCTAGTAATAACCTTGTTGAAAGACGTATTTGGCATGGAAGCATTTAATCCTGTGATAATTCTGCTGCTTATGTGGTATAGCTCATTTTAAAGCTCGTAGGTCGAAGCCTACGAGCCTATCCGCCTATCCCAGGAGACTTAGGGCACGAGGCGGGCTACACCATGGACGAGGTGGCAATCGATGACAGGGCACACACACACTCATTTACACACTACAGGTAATTTGGGAACGCCAAGCAGCCTCATCTGCATATCTTTGGACTGTGGGAGGAAACCGGAGTACCCGAAGGAAACCCACCAAGCACGGGTTGGTCATCTAATCTCCATGCACACAAAGACGGGAACTGAACCTGGCTGGCAATCAAACCCGGAGGTGCAAGGTGACAGTGCTAACCAATTAGTGATCGTGCCTCCTATGGATTGGTAATATGGTGAAAATATCAAATAAATTTCAACACAATTTAAATAAAATATTGTGCTTTATGCAGAGTGGTGAATCGTGAAGGTCGGCAATTCAAGGTCACCAGCTCCATCAGGTTGCCAGTTTTGGGCCCTTGATCAAGATCATTGACCCTATCTGATCCAGGCCACAGTATCAAAGCTGACCCAGTGCTCTGACCGCAGCTACACTGGGATATGCAAAGAAGGAATTTCACAGTGCAATAATGCATTTGTGAGAAATAAAGGTGTGACCAATAGATTTTGTTTCAAGTAGCTATATTTTTACTGCTATTTATGTTGTTGATTGTTTAAGTATCAAAACTTTTATTTTCCCTTCAATCCACACTCCAGTGCCATAGATGGTGTTATTGCATTAGTTATGCATAAACTCCAGAAAAAAAGAAGCAATAATCTCATAAAATGCGAGTATTTGCAGAAGATGAATTTGCAGATTTCGCTAAAACGTATACATTTTAGACAATTTCAAGTCTGCAAGTTTATTTAAGTAATTTAAAAAAATGTGAATTTTCTTTCTTGAATCGAAAGCTGACCAAAAAATTCTGTTATAGTGGAACCTCGGATTGCAAGTAACGTGGTTTACGAGTGTTCCGCAAACCGAGCAAGTATTAGTTTACGAGTGCCGAGTATCATGTATCACGCATGCGACTCTTATTTTGACACCGAGCATCACTCTCTCACCTTTTCACCCCCGAGTTTTTTCCCTGTTAAAACTGTGTTTCCGCTCTGTTTATGTGGTGATTGAGTTAGTATGCACTCATGCCAGTCTCAGAGAGATTTCTTTTTTCCTGTTAAAACATTGTTTCCGTTGTGTGTGTGTGTGTGTGTGTGTGTGTGTGTGTGTGTGTGTGTGTGTGTGTGTGTGTGTGTGTGTTTGTTGTGAAACTTAAAAAGCGAGGTGGGGAGAGGAGGAGAGTGTTACTGTGTAAAACGAGGTGAGGGAAGGGGCTAATCACACACACACACACACACACACACACACACACACACACACACACACACACACACACAGCGTCTGTGCGCACCAACGGAAACACTTATCTGTCGGGATTTATTTGTACTTTTTTTAAAATGTAAAGTGCAGATTAATTTGTTTTATTTTCATTTTGTAGATTGAATTTTTTTTTCCTGTATTTATTTTTTGGGGCTGTGGAACGAATAATTTGAGTTTTCATTATTTCTTATGGGAAATGATGATTTGGTTTACGAGTGTTTGGAACACAAGGTCACTTCCGGAATGAATTATGCTCGTAATCCAAAGTTCCACTGTATTTGAATTGACTGAACTACATAATCGATTAAATCATACTAGTAGCCTGAATTTTTTATATTGCATGAGGAAAACAAAATTTTTATTGAATTGTATATAAATAATATGTTTGTATATCATCATATATTTATAGAAATTCTAATTATTTTTTTTGAAAAAAGAGCATTTTATAATAAGAATATCCTGGGCGATGATTAAAGCTAAGCTAGACAGCATAGGTGTTAAATGTTTCATATGGATAAGAATATACTGTAGCAAAACTAAACAGCACGCTTTACAACAGTCACATATTTTCCTCAGGTTAGATGTTAATTCTTGTTAAAAATGTCTTTCAATGACCTAAATTGCACTTCAAGTTGTTGCGATCCAAAATAATGTTTCCATGATGTTTTTGCAGTCAAAAAAAAGTCAATAGTGCTCTGAACATAAAAATAAACTGACTCCTAGAGTCATGGAAGTAGGCCATTTATTTGGAATATTGCCATGCACATAAAAATATAACCCATTTCAACAAGGCGTGTGGTGTAATTTTACTGCAGCTTTGTTATCCTATCGCCTGGGGAGTAGCCGAGGTAGTCACAATGCGTTTTGCAGATAAAATGCGGGTCTCGTTCCTGTTTTAGCTCTTTCCTTCATTAATGTGGAGTGATAAGCACTCCTGCTCTCAGCTCAGCAGGGAATACACACCTCAAGCTTACACCGCACTGCTGCACTCATATCATGCATTTTTATATGCTTCAGCCAGCAGGACAGGTTTTGCCTTCTTTACAGATGCTTCACATGCACCCTCTGCAGCTCTTGGAATACAACTTAAGCACTCTTGTACAATGTATCCAATGTCCCTTATTCTAGGGGTTGAAACATCGGATCATGGGATCTGCCAGGTACAGGTCTTATGCCTGTCGCAACACACAATTTCTCTGGACTTGGGACCAGGATTGAATCTCAGTGGCTGGATATACAGTACCATTTGAGGTTGAGGGTTGAGGGCCTTGCTCAAGGGGCCGACAACCAGTGCTCGGACCCTGTCCCTCCAATCGGCAACCCGGAGCCTTAATCGTTTTATAATAATAATTTTTACTTATTAGCGACTGAGTTAAACTGACTGATTAAAAGTTGCAGATATCATGGTTCAGTATAGAAGAAGGAGGAGGTGCTTGGTAATTCAGGAACTATATTAATGCACTTCCTCATGACGTCTATAACTGTGCTCTATATCAAGGGTATTTTCAAAGTAATTGAAAAATCATGCTAATGTATTAATATCTGGATGGGCATTGGGGGCTCAGTTGTAGGTTTCTCGCCTGCCATGCAGACAGCCCGGATTCGAATTCCCAGCCAATGCCCAAACTTTAGCAACTAGATGCAGTGCCAGTCTCAAGCCTGAATAAAACGGGAGAGTTGCATCAGGAAGTGCATCCGACATAAACAAAAACCTGTGCCAAGTCATTGTGTGGATTGGAGGATTGGAAATAAAATTTAGCTCTTGAAGAGGCCATGGAAAGTTAAACATCAACAGTAAGTTCTGTTTGCACCATCCACTACACCATGTACTTTGGTCATAAACCAACAGCCAAATTCCAAATGACACCGCATTAATGTAAATGAAAGCATTGTGATGCATTGTATAGCTTTTGTAAAGATTCCTGGTGTATAGAAGCTGACAAGGTAATTCTGGTGGCTGTACTTTTGGGAACATTTCGTACTGTGGGTATCCTCCAAAGTCTTCACAAATGATTATCAATGACCTTTGACCTGTGTTCGTCATTGTTGACGGCATGTCTGAATGTCTTTTGAGACTGTTCACCTTGAAAAATGAAAGAATTTTCCCTTTCTTTCATAACTAATGCACCTGCAGTTCAGACACCGACTGTGTGGCCTCTTTGGAACTTTGTTGTTAGAGTTTGGGCTTTGAAAACACTAGGCATGCTGTTAGAGGAAAATAACAAGTGACAGACTGGCCTTACATAAAGCAGAGTGTGTTACCGCACAAAAGTTAATTAATGGTCATCACATTACACTTTATAATTTATTTATAGTTTGTGAAACAAATTGTTTCCTGTTAACATTTATATAGTATGTAAAAAAAAAAAGTCACGTCTACACCAGCTTCTGTTACTGTCTCTCTCTCTCTCTCTCTCTCTCACTTAAAGAAGACGAAGAGGAAAATCAGCAGTATATGCTCCACTGGGATAAAACAAGATTAACCTTATTATAAGCTCAATTAATATTAAGAATACAAAAGACAGTCATGAGAGATTCCCTCAGTGTGAAGGCATATGGTGAGGGATTATTCTGCCGAACACACAGTCTGGCTTTTTGCTACAGCATCCAGCAAGGAAATGACATATTCTTTGGCTTCATCACTTCATTAAGTCTATAATGTGATAGGTCTCAGTGGGATGAGTACCCATGCCAACCGCGTGTGTACAGTTGGGGTAGTGTGCCAGCACCAGACAAGGCCATCATCAGACATTAGCACATTAGCATTGCTTGGTTAAGTATTTGAGCTTGGCTATATAACAGTAGCTGGAGAAGGGGGGCTTTGGTGAAATGATGCTCGAGAAATGTGCAAAAAAAATCGCAAAAATAAAGAACTGTCGAAAAAATAATAAATGCACATCTCTTATCTCACCTGCCGCTAATGTAATAATGATGAAATGCTGAATGGAAATAGTCCAAAACAAATGCCATGTAAAATATGGGGATACTGAAGTCAAACCAGGACTTGTCATCTCATGTGCAGAAGCATGAAGGCTTAAGACCAATTAACATTTTCAGAAGACTATTAGCTGCTGTAAAACATTCGAATGGTTCAAAAGTTCAAAAGGGAGGGCGATTCTGTCTGTGAGAACTGTACACGCAACCATCCATGAACCCCACTTGCACCTTACAGGAACTTGGCTCGAGGTTACTGCCACATCCCCCTACACTCCAAGCCATTTTCACATGATTTGACCATAAAGGTAGTTCCTGGGAGGCCAGTGTGTCAGAAGTGAAGCAGGCAGTCCGAAGCAGTGCATTAGTGTAGCAAGATATATACATATATAGAGGCAGTTTTTACTTCTTTTATTCTGCACAATCAAAAGCCCTAGTTTGGCTGAAATGCATACAGTATCATAAATCCGTTTTAAAGGTGTGAAGAATATTCATGCTTATGCAATGGCCACAGTGGCTGCAGTCGTTAAGTCTAGACGCCGCTGTCTTAAATGAAAATAAGTGTAATTATTACTTGAACCCGTTTCTTTAATAATAGTTGGTGAAATTCTGTTACATAACCAGGATATACAGTATAATAACAGAAGTTCCCCTCCTTATATTTTGATTTTATGCAATTTTGTATAAATGACATTGCAACAATGCACCACTTACAGTATTTTGCAATGTGCACATTCCACAGAGACGTAAGGCAGGAAAAGGAAAAAAAATAAATAAATAAATAACCACGCATCATCTTTCCACTATATGAGATCAGGGCAGAACACAAATCTTCTTAAGAGAGAGAAACTACTGTGGCTACGCAATATTCCTCCCCCTGAGGAGCAGACTGAAAATAAACCCCTCCTGCTGATTGATGGTGAAAATCATCACCATTTTATTGCACATCTAATTCACCATCGCTTATTTGCACCAGAATGAACCTGAATAAATGAGGCATTCTGCAACGCAAGATCATGTATAACATTCACTGCATAATAACATAGTTCAGTAGGTTCATCATGTGACTGGAATCTATTAGAATTGTTGTTGTTTTAGAGCGGTTTTGTGCAACAGAATGTTACTGGGATTACAATCTGACATTGATGAGCTGGGTTGTTGGTGGGATTTGACTGGGGAGATTAACTGGTCTGTTCGGTTTAACTAGGGTTTTAATGTAAGGCTGACACATAAGGGTACCCATAGTCTAATAAGTTAACTAGTTTTGACAGATTACTAGGCATTTTTTTTACTAGGCTTTAGATTATTTGGTTCTTTATTAAGGTTTAATTGACATCAACATAAGTGTAAAGAAAAAACATACAGTAGCATGACATCTTTTTGAAGATTGTTATGACTCGGTTTGTGAACCCACTAGGTGATTTGGACATGACTTATCATTAGTTCGGATTTAATAGACTGGATGCCATTTTTAACAGCACAATATTTTTTGTGGCTAAAATATTTCCATAGCATCAATGCACTGGGCTAAGAAAAAGTGTCCAAGGAAGTGTTCTTGAGTATAAATATAGCGTTTGCAGTAACATTAGCTTTGTTTGGTGGTTAGCTAAGATGAGATCTAATTGGTTTGGTGTGCTGAAAATAATTAGTTTGTTTAATTTTATGTAAATATATAAAGGTTGGATTAAAATACTCGGGTTTAATTGGTCTATGAAGTCTACCTTACCAAATTAAAAATAGGTAGTGTAAGCAAGGAAATAACCCATGACATTATAATCAAAGAACCCAATGATGAGTGGAGACAGAGTGCATCATTGTACCTCTTGACAGTAGGACAGGATCTTGCTTGTCTGGGTGAAACAGCCCTGACGGCCCTGAGGGTCAGGCTCCCATTGACCTGTCCCCGTGTTCAGGTGCAGAAGCTGACGACCACAGAACATCGCGATCTGAGGCTCCACCACCAGGGGGCCTCCCACCGGACCGCTAACCTCAGTCATAGCCAGACCCTGGGAAAGAGACACAGATACTGTTATCATTATGAGCATCTGAATGTTTAGACGTGAGTATGTGCAGCAACTGTAAACAGATAAGACACAATTTCATTATATTATGAATTTGCCAATCAAGTTGTCCTTATGCACCATATAAATTATTAATCAAACCGAGTAAAAGGTAAGTGCAGTAATACAATATCCTGAGTGCTGGTTCTAAGTCAGTATGCACATGTATATCCACTTGAGAACTGGGAAAAATCTTACAATACAAATGCTTTTCATTGCCAGTCTTTACGTATCCCTTCCTGTTTTTCCCCTCCTTGAATAAAGTAAATATGCATTGCATGGGGTATTCCAGGACAATTCTTGGAAATCACAGTGCCAATCACTTAGCAAAGCTTCCTTAATGTGGTCAATTTCCTCTTGTTCTATCTTCATTCCTTAATCACTGCCCATTTCCTACCATTATCTCTGATCCACACACACACCCTTCTCCCGTCTCCCAAATCTTCAAAGAAGACCGACTAGCAGACTGAAATAATTTACCACAGCATCCAAACAGCACTAAGAGATTGACTGAGGATTAGCTGGGAAACTTATCATCCAAGTACTGACAGTGTGGTACGTACAACTACAGTGGCTTTATTTAAATCTGGTTCCTAACCCAAGAAGATATAGGCTGCTTTTGTGCTCCCCAGCGGTTCCTCCAAGGGTAATCCTTTGGTAGAGTCCCTGGTTCTATTTATTACTTCTCCCTACTGTCACCCCACATTGTCTTTTCAGGATTTTCTCATTTGTCCCTTTTTTATCCCCTGAAAGCTCCTTTTCGCTCTCCCACTCTACCCTCATCTTGGCTCTGGGATGCTGGTATTGATCTGGGATGTGTTTCTTGTTCCTGGGTGATGGCCCATGGGACCATCGTACAGCCGGAGTGAGCAGTAATCTAGAGCTACAGTCAGGTGTTAATACAAGCTCATCGACTGTTAGGCCACTTAGGTACTTCCACATCACAGAAGGGATCAGACAAAAGCGAAGTGAAAACCAGAGATGCATGGTTGATTGATTAGTTGAGCTTGATCGATTTGTTCAGTTTCGTGAGGTGTTGTTTGATGAACTGGTTATCTCGGGCTGATTCGACAGTTGGGTTTGACTGTGTTGTAGGGTGGAGCTGGATTCTAATGGTTATTTGAGTACTGTATGTTAAAAAGGTGTGGTCCAGGGGCTGGATTTGATTGGTTAAGTATGATTTAATCTGATTATGTGGCTTTGGCAGATTATATGGGGTTGTTTGAATAAGTGGGTTTAACTGGTTATCTAGATTTGATAATATAAGGGGGTCTGAAATTGATTGGTTAGTTGGAGATGGCTAATAGAGATTGATTTGATTGTTGGGTTTGGCTGATTACTTGGATTTGTCTGGTTATCTGGAGTTGACTGGTAACTTGGATTTATCTGATTATTTTGGGTTAATAGGTTAGTTGGATTTGGCTGATTACCTGGACTTGCCAAGTTATCTGGTGCTGACTAATTAGATGGTTTGGATATCTACAGTACATTTGGGAGGTTATCTGGTGTTGACTTGTTTCACGGTGTGCCTACTTATTAGGATATACTTATAAGGATTTGGCAGCTCATCCAGTGTTCATTAACTAGATGGGCCAACCATGTTATCTTGATTTGGCAAGTTATCTGGGGTTGACTGGTATAGCGGATTCAGTAGACTAGCAGGTGCTGATTGATTATATGGAATTACATGGTTATATGGATTTGACCGGTTCATTTTAGTAAGCCTTGTTTAAATTTGGCTAGTTAACTACTGTAGTAAAAAAGATTTCAAGTCATTGTCTGGGTTTATTGGTTAGGTGAATTTTGCTGGGTATCTGGGGTTGACTGGATAGTTGAATTTGGGAGGATATTTAGGGTTGACTGGTTAGTTGGATTTGGAAAGGTTCTGTGGTTGACTAGTACATTAAATTCATCTGGTCACCTGGACTTGGCTAGATATCCGGGGCTGGTTGGTTAGTTGAATTTAGCATGTTATCTGTGAAAATAGGGTTAGGGTTAGGGTGGATGGATTTGACTGTTTAAATGTATTTTGCTAGGTTTTGGGGGCAACATTAGAAGTCACACTGTTCAGTGACTTCAGTGCAACAAGCTAACAAAATGACTGGGAGGCACAACACACATCAATTTAATCTTTAATGCTAGGAAGAGAAACGAAGGAAAAGACCATTTGCATTCAAGCCACCAGTCAGAAAGTAGATGCTCCAAGGGGATAAAAAAAAAAAAAAACTGAAAAATGAGAAAGTGATCAAAGGGAATGTCTGTGCTGGCCGGAGTGAAAATATCTGAAGTTCTAATTAAAATGTATGAGGAAAAATAAATATATAAAGCACAGGATATAAATACATGGTAAAGTAGATGAGGCCCCTTGAAGAAAACACATTAGCAGGGAGCTAAGATTATGGGACGAAAGCGGCATTAAGCCCGCTAGATTAAACCTGGAGAGCGAAATATTGCAGCTCCGTGAAATTATCATAAGTGTGTGTGTGTGTGTGTGTGTGTGTGTGTGTGTGTAGCATCTCTATGAAATAAAAGACATCTGTGAAGTTCAGCTTGAAAGCTGACAGGTAAGAATCCACAAATCCCCTTGAAGACAGTTCTTTCCTGAACTGCTGAGTTGGTATTTATATTGGACCGCTTCCCATGATGCAGGGTTTTCTAAAGGTACAAAAAGATCCAGCTTGGAATTCTCTAAAGGTATTAAGCTACTTATTTTCTATCTGTAAATTAAAGGCATGTCCTGACATACCTCTTTACTCCCTACTCTTCAGAGCTCGTGTAAAACACAGGCTGATTATTAGAGCTGAATCATAGCTGATCACTGATACACTCAGAGCAAAGTGAATTACATCTGCAAAGGTCAACCAGAGAGGGCTTTTCCTCATGGTACTGATTCACTTATACACATATTGAAACAGGCCCAGTGAAAAAAAACATGCTTTGGATTTTTATTTAGGCTATTTTCGATGGAGTCAACTTGAGCAAAGCTGCAGGTAAACACAAAAAAAGAAAAAAAAAGTGTTATGATGATGATGATGATGATGATGATGATTTTGATCATCATCATCATCACACATTTCCTGCATTTGCTTTCATTCCTCAGTTTGCTTTTATGATTTAATGTTTGCGTTTGCAAAGCTGAGCCTGTCCGTGCGTGGAGGCGGGCTTAATGCTCATTGGCCACAGATCAAGTGATTGTCATCTTGGGTCAAATGTGCCGTCAATGCAGACTAGTGTCACTGAGCATTCAGTTCACCAGTTTCTCCTTCAGTGAGAGAGACAAGTTCATCATTCATCATCGCATGTGTTAGTTTATCATATTTTCATTATTATTATTATTATTATTATTATTATTATTATTATTAACAAAAGGTACATTTCAAACTATTTGCTAGTAATTTGCAGTTAAATACAGAAGTATAGAATGCATTGTCAAAGGTTTTACCGCCCGATCGTTGGTCAGATATCTCTCTCCCTGTTGTCAGAGTCTCTGTCTAAGTGCTTTATTGGTGCAAAGTGGATTTACTCGGCGGGTTTCATCCATACAGTATTTCATTCTTCTACACTAGAGCACAGCGAGAACTGGATTACCTGGTATCGGTGGAAAGGAGGTTCCTTCAAATACCATATATTATAACTGAAATTGCTTTGAAATATAACAATGACTTTGGTAATCCATCTGTATTTTTCTTCTAATGACAACAAATATGGTTTTATAATTACAAAACAGGGGAAACAGATTACACTCTCACCCCTGGAATCTTGTATAAACATTAGAACATCTGCAGGAGTAAACTGTTCATAACACAGTGTGAGGATTTATTAGTGCACCACTACAGTGACGTTTTGTCATTATGGGTAGCTCAGTGGTTAATGCATTGGATACCCCACCACCACCAAGTTGCCACTGTTAGGCCCTTGAGCAAGGTGCTTAACCTTTAACTGCTTGGATGTATGTCGCTATGGATAAGGGAGTCTGACAAATTAATGTAATTATGAATGCTAATATGCAATTGTTGCCCCTGCTCACTCCCTTCAGCCATATGACCGGATGAAAAAAAAAAAAAAAACGATATAAAAAGTGCAATAATAATAGTAAGAAATATATCTGACTAACGATTGAAAAGTAACTGATAAATCTGTATTTAATTGTGAACTACTAATAAAATCATAAGGCTATAAACTACCACGCAGGATGATGAATGACGAACTACCTCTCCTGCATGAAAGGGAACTGAATTATCCTTATGTTAATGAAATAATAATAAGCAGGCTATGAACTAACACACATGACAAATGATGAATTAGCCGCTTGCACTGCAGGGGGGGAAGAGGCTGAATTGAATTCTTTGTCACACCAGTCTGCAGCGATGTCACAACTGACCCCGGTCGAGTCAGATGACAATCACTTGCGCTGTGGCCAATGAGCACTAAGCGCCGTCTGCGAATGTCAAAACAGGCTCGGCTTCACTGAGGAATGAAGGCAAAAGCAGGACATGAATGATGATGCTTATGTTTATGACTCCGATAATTGGTTAAAGCCTTGGTTTTCTGCCTGCAGACGATGTTAGATGTTAAGAGGCTCGTGTTTAAACTTCACGAATGACCTTTAGCTCAGCTGATGAGACGGAGACTGATGTGGATGGTGAGGATAATCAAAATGACAACTCATTTCCTGTTGATAAAAAGAATAATGTATCATTCTTTAATATTTGGGAGTTTTTCATGGTATAGAAGTTCTATGTAAAGGTAGGCTAGGCTCATTTCAATTATAAAAACAAGACATCTACAAATACTAGAATTTTAAGGTTGAGATAAATGCAGCCGCATTTCAGTTTAAGGAATCCGCCACATTCCCCCTCACCACCTCATAACTATACTATATAGCAGGGAATGTTAAAGGGCTTTCCCCCAAGGTGGCACACATACAGTATCCAGTGGTACCACGGCACACGAAAGCAAGGGAATCAAAATTTTCGCCTTAAAAACAATAATTTTGCAATGCATTTGCCTCGGCATACGAAGAACGTTCTGCCAACGAGTGACCGAATCGGTGACTCGCGCATTCTTCTGGTAGCCGTTTAAAATTGTTTGTGCCAGGAGAAAGCAAGGTGAAGCGAATTTACATTTATTTTTTCATTTTGTTTGAAAGATTTAGTGAAGACATAGCACCATGGGTCTCAATGATGTTATCAAACACGTCACGAAGAAGAAAAGGGAGCCGCTTTAAGTTTCATTTTTAAGAGGAATCATAAATTAAGGTTAAGTGAGATTTCATTCTATTTATTTCATATTTTATTTCATCTACATGTCATTTCTAAATGTTTTGATTGTTTTTACATGCAATAAATATGATTTTTTTTTAGGTGGCTGGGATGGATTATATGAATTTACATTACTTATTATGGGAAAATCTGTTTCGCATTATGAAATCTTGCTTTACGAGCGGATTAAATTTATACATATCTGGCCGTTAAGAATGCACATTTCGAGAAAAGGGATCTCGCGATCTGCCGCAGCAGTGCGCGGGAAGCTGTGAACACGACATACATTACCTGTAGGGGGCGGTCGTGTTTCAATCTGAAGTATTGTGTGTCTACTGAAGCCGAAAATGTGTTAATCTCTCTTAGGCACCCATTGACAGCAAGTAAAAACGTGTCGAGCTCAAACTGTAAATACTGGTATATGGAAACAATACTGTTTTAGGCTAACTATTTATACACAATTCTTTGTTGTACTTGGTCTGGCTTTAAGATAAAAGATAAAGTCCTTCCATGCGCCATCTGGGGGAAATTCAGTATATCACAACCAATTTATTTAAATTCTTAAATGGTGCTTGTGGGATTTCGCGGCAGTGCGCGAGACGAATTGCGGCCTTTCGCGGGAAAAAGCAAAAAGCATTCTTAATGGCCACATCTGTATGCTGAGCACTGTAGACTGTTGTATACGGCACACAGCATAAAGCCCCAATAAATACACAATAATGTGAATGTAATGTAAGAAAACTACATTTACTATACTCCTATTATAAATAATTCTATTAATATTGATGTGACATTGTTAGTTATAAACATTTATGATGTGCACACGCACATTCTGAAATCCTGATAAGGAACAAAAAAGGCTAAACACTCAGCTGCACAGAAAAAAAAAAAAATTTCTGCTCCATGTCAATGCCACTAATATGGCAATAACCCGAAGGCCATGAACACATAAGGATTGGTTTGTTTTGGATAATGCGCTTCTGTGATCTCTGGAGAGCCAAGATAACGGCATGCTACTCTGGCTAATCAAGCATATCTGGTTGCTCAGCTAATGGCTAAATGGATGGCTTCTTTTTTTCCCCCTCATCTTTTTCTTTTTTCTCTTTCTTTTTTTTTTATTTTAACACAGAAGGAAAGTCAATGCCACACAACTGACTTCCGGACATCTGAGAAGATAACTTGTTTTTTTTTTTCACCCTCTCATCCAGAGTACCCCCTCCTCATACACGTGTGCCCTCACACACATACACACACACACACACACACACACACACACACACACACACACACACACACACACACACACGGAGTGCTTCGATACTTAGTCCTGGTGCTTTAGGACAGCGTTCCTGTTATCGATCGCCACATCAGGAGCCCTAGGGTCTGCCTTAATGATCTCATGCTCACATATGCAACAGTAAACACACACGCGCACACACACACACACATACACAACATTAAGCCTGCTTCAGATCAAGGCTCAGATTACATCAGTTGAGGACAAATACATGGCCCTACTGTATAAAACAGACTATAGCATTCTTATTACTTTTATAACGGCGCTCTGTTGCATGCTTGACTCTGACTGGTAGGAAGGTCTTCTGGCAGCAAGGACACAGTCTACACTAGTAGATACAGTCTCATCACTATAGTAACAACTTCAGGACAGCTTTTATAGCTTTAACTATACAAACCAAATGTACGATGTGTTAGTGTCGGCAAATCATCCTGTTATAGAGGGTGGTAACAATCAGGGGGGCAAAGATAACCGTGCTTCATATTTAGCCTCATCACACAACCCGATCGTTGATTGTCTTTTCATAGTTTCGTGCCCCACTGTGTTTTATTTCCTATGCATTTTCTTTACAGACTCTTATACTGCAAGACACACACACTACACACACAGTGACTGATCAGACATTCTTCACAGATTGCACATTTCACACTACAAAGCGCATCTCCAATCAAATATATTGTCATCTCTTAATAAATAAACTAAATAAATAAATAAATAAATAAATAAACTAGCCGTCTGGTTTGCATTCAATGCAGCAATGCGCATTTAATTTGCATTAAATCAGGATGGTTCCTCGTATTGAGAATTACGCTCTTCGTTTCATAATATTTAAACTAACCAGAGCATCGGCAGTTAAAATGTAATTAGAAATCATAATGCTATCAGCCAGCCTCTTTTACAGCTTAATTATTATGGGCACGTACGGATTTATAATCGAATAAGCAGCTCATTATATTCACAGTGCTTCTCGAGACTTTAAAATATGGCTGAACAAAAAAAAAATGAACAACACGCAGCTGTCACTTTAGTGTCGATGCTGAAATCACAAAATCTTCGCCTGAATAATATCATATCATTTTTGAATATAGATTTTTTTATAAATAAGTCACAACTGCTGTAACTACTGTATTCTAGCTATGCTGCACCCTTCTGCCCCCATCGTCAGTCAACGATGCTTGCTGTACATGTGCTAAGAATCGCGAAACCTCCGTAGGTTATGAACAGGAATCGTTCGTTCTTTTGGCACGTGACTCCCATAGACGCTCTGCAGTGTAACAGATTCAATAGAACGAACGACTCGGACTAGGAGACTCATGAGAAGAACCGTTCAATTCTGTTTCCTGTGCATCTGCATAAAATGCACTGCATAGCGTCTATGAGGCAGAACGAATGACTCGGACCAGAAGATATGAGAGGTGAGCTGCTCATTCTGTTCATCGTAATATTTTCATTACTGGATCTATAGCCAAAATGTGTGTATGTAGACGTGTTGGGGGTTTGTTTACTGAAAATGTAACATTTTATTTTATTACTGATCAAAACAACTGAAATTACAAATATATAAAAAGATTTGTTCATTTTGATTAACAAGATTCAAAGAACTGAGTCACTAAAATGATCCAAACTTCATGTTCGCTTTGTGATTTATTAAGTGCCGGATTAAAAATGTTACTATTGGTCTGGTTCAAAAAAAGTTTAAAAAAAACAATGACTTGGTTAACTGTCGGAGTCTGTGTGCTTGTGAGCAGTTTGCATGTTCTCCCCGAGCTTGGTGGGTTTCGCCCGGGTACTCCGGTTTCCTCGCACAGTCTGAAGACATGCAGGTTAGGCTAATTGGCGTTCCTAAATTGCTTGCAGTGTGTAAATGAGCGTGTGTGTGTGTGTGTATGTGTGTGTGTATGTGTGCGTGTGTGCCCTGCGATGGTTGGATCCCTGTCCTCGCCTTGTGCCAAAAGTCTAAAATATACTGGTACTACCACAGTACCTACTGACATGCCATAGTACCCAGGTATTCACAACGTTACCGCAGTATATGGCCAATATTCATTCCATTATTGCGGACTTTGTAAATATCAGCTCAAGTATTTTAAACTTCGTATTCAATTACTAGAAAGGAAACCAGCTGCCTTGGTTGATAATGAAATGTAATGTTTACATAACCTCTGGTACAGTATGACTTTTTGTTGCTGCTGCTGTTGTGGTTTTCATCTTATCATGGCTAAGTAAACGCAACAAGCACCGATGCATGACAAGCTCGAAAAAAAAATATATATCAATGCTGACAGGAAGTTCGCCCCAAGACAGCCACCTACCTGACAAAAATATGTACAGTAGCACTGCTGCAGAATGAACGTCTCACACACAAACACACACACACACAAACACACACACACACAAACACACACACACACACACACACACACACACACACGTTTCTAGTATACTACATGTCAAGACTATTAAAAGACATCGAAGTGAAATATTTGTTTCCGATCAATGCCAAGAAAACTGACATGATATCAAGCTAAATGTAATAGTCGAAAAAATACATATAATAATAATAATAATAATAATAATAATAATAATAATAAGCTCTGGACCCTGGTGCGAATGATTTTATTACGGTTGCTATGGTGATTTGTGCTGAAAGTTTTGGTGTCAAACTATTTCTGAAAATAAAGTACTCTGGGGGAAAAATGCACTATACCATTGTACTACTACGATACCTACTGAAGTGGCCCGGTACTGTATGTCTGTACGTGTACTGGTGTCTACCATTGTAATGTTTGACGTATCACAGTAACACTATATTACAGTACATTATGGTATGTAATCAAGTTTACCCCAGTATTTGTTTATTTTAATGGGACAATCGCACAGCTACCAACAAATAAACTTCACTACACTAGCAATGTTTTCTCAAGGTGGATACGACAAGGGGACGTCAAACTGATGTCGGAAAACGTTTAACTACAGTACCAGTCACACGCCACTGGTACGTGATTTGGCCTTTTAAATAATCTATATTGAAACTAAAAGAAATCCCCACTCCCGGTTTTGTTACATAAACGCTTCTAAAATAAATGAGTGGAGTGTAGGCTTTTGAGCAGTCATTGCATGTTTGGACATCATGATCTTTTATTCCTCACACAGACTAGAGAGAGAGAGAGAGAGAGAGAGGGAGAGGGAGAGAGAGAGAGAGAGGGGGAGAAGGAGGAGGACTGAGTGAGACGCTCGGCAATCTGTCCACCCACCCTTGTCCTGTTCTGTTCCCAAGCAGAACTGCTTAATTTGACAGTTAGAACTTCTTGTATCCTTACCAACTATTGCACAAAAAAAGAGGTGTGATACATACACACACACACACACACACACACACACACACACACACACACACACACCAATATTCATTCCATTAGGGCGGACTTTGTAAATATCAGCTCAAGTATTTTAAACTTCGTATCCAATTACTAGGAAGGAAACCAGCTGCCTTGGTTGATAATGAAATGTAATATTTACATAACCTCTGGTACAGTATGACTTTTTGTTGCTGCTGTTGTTGAGGTTTTCATCTTATCATGGCTAAGTAAACGCAACAAGCACCAATGCATGACAAGCTCGAAAAAAAATATATATCAATGCTGACAGGAAGTTCGCCCCAAGACAGCCACCTATCTGACAAAAATATGTACAGTAGCACTGCTGCAGAATGAACGTCTCACACACAAACACACACACACACACACACACACACACAAACACACACACACACGTTTCTAGTATACTACATGTCAAGACAATTAAGTGAAATATTTGTTTCCGATCAATGCCAAGAAAACTGACATGATATCAAGCTAAATGTAATAGTCGAAAAAATACATATAATAATAATAATAATAATAATAATAATAATAATAATAAGCTCTGGACCCTGGTGTGAATGATTTTATTACGGTTGCTATGGTGATTTGTGCTGAAAGTTTTTGTGTCAAACTATTTCTGAAAATAAAGTACTCTGGGAAAAAAATGCACTCATTAACAATAAAAAAAAACATTACATGTTAAGCGCTGATTTATACCATTGTGTTATTGTTTTATATATATATATATATATATATATATATATATATATAAACAAGATTAAAAGATAATTAAGAAAGGAAATATAAGTAGAAATCCTGAAACATGGCGGTTCGGGCTTCATCAATAATGAAGACATCCTATTAATCAAATAGCGCCAGAAATAGCACTTTAATTATTTTTCTCTCTCGCACTCCTGTGCTAGTCACTAAACCTCCGAGCTTCAGCACATTTAGCTTCACCACATGTCCGTTGAAACCGAGCCTCTTTGACTGGTAAATGTTTGAAATGATCGCAGTACCACGAGCGGTGTGTTACTGTCACCGCCTGGCCTTGTCTGCTTAATTAAGCGTTCAGCGCGCACTCCGACTCCCCCCTCCTTCTTTTGTAGCAGGATGACCTCATGCTTAGCGCTGACGTAATCGCGAATCCCTGCCGACTAAGCTAGCGTGGCGTTCAGGGCTGACGTGATTCTGTCATGTGTCGCAAATCTTTTAACCAATCCAGCTACTTTTAATCAATCAGGATGCCCTGCAGTAAATACACAGTGTCTGTGTGTGTGTGCGTGTGTGTGTGTGTGAGTGTCTGTGCACTGGGGTGTGTGTGCAGGTCTACGTTTATCCCATGTGCACTTATCTTCATTTGGATACAAGCTTCTGAGATGATCTCATGCACCATATGTCATTCTGGACAGCCGCCGTCAACATGTTTAACAGTAAAAAAAAAAATTTTTTTAAAGTTACGAAAAAAAAAAAAAAAACACAGTAAAACATTTCAGTTCTCAAGATGTATATATCTTACGTATATACTTCTATATGTATATACAGTATTTTTGTATGATGTTATATATATATATATAGATATATATATACATTTATTTACTTACTTATTTTCCATAGGTCAGGGCTTTTGAACAAGCCTATCAGATTCCCCCATATTCCCTGAGTCCTGCCATTCCCTGAGTTCCTTTTAAAGAGCTACATTAAATAAGGCTAGGCTATCACAGCTTTCGAGGGCTCTAGAGCTTAGCAACTAAACACTATCCTATCCTTCTTCAGGTTTTAGTTGTGTTTTATGTTTTATACTGCGGGACCTCATGCAGTGGCTGGGTGGTGTGGGGTGTGGCAACCCACCGACAGCAGGGCTCGAAACCCTAGAGCCTGAGCTCTACTGAACTGTCCACTGCTCTATGCTGTTGATCCTTGGATCTCAGTATCCAGGTTTGAGCCCTGCTGTCGGCGGGTTGCCACGCCCCACACCACCTAGCCACTGCATGCAATGTGTCAGGATCTAATGGTCTGTTGTGGCATCCCCTTAATTGGAGCAGCCAAACTCCTTAATACTGAGGATGTTTCAAGAAGCTCTGTTAAATTAATTATATTAACTATATTTATTACAGGTAAAATCCACATGGTCAGAAATCTACAGTATGTTGAGATTCTCCAAACTGGAATTTATACATCTGGTTCCATACAATACCTTTTTGAGGTGCTCAGTAAATATTGGCACACATATTCTTGATTTGTGCAATTATTTGCTCTTAGCCTCGATACATAGTTTGGAATATTTTGTAGCGTGTTTAATGGAGACATATGCCAGTTTAAATTGCGATCGTGATGCGTGTCAAAATAAGCTTAATGTGATTTCATGATCAAATCGTGCAGCCCTAATCAACATCAATACTGTGCATTACAGTGAGGGTATTAGGAGCAAAACTGGGGTTTGAGTACCAGTCAGGGATTCAGTCAGAACTGCTATTAGTATAAGTCTTCTTTTCATTTTCTTTTCATTTCTGTGACGCTGCTTTGAGACAATGACCATTGTTTAAAGCGCTATAGAAATTGAATCGAATTGAATAGAATATTAGGGGAAATTGAGTAAACAGTGCAGAATGAGTTCGGGGTCATTAGAAGAGTTTTTCTTATCTTTATTTATTTATTTATTTATTTATTTATTTATTTGAGCATCTGCACGTTAACTGAATCACATCTGGCATCATATAATAATAAATAATAATAATAATAATAATAATTTGAATTGGCTGCTTTTCACACATCTAATGAGGATCATATGATACCGACGGGATAGATCAGGACCTCTAACATACTGTACTGTATGCGCACATGGTGTCTCGTGACCCCGGTATCAGCAATGCTGACTTTATGACGAAAAAATAAAAATAAATCCAATACGAACAAGGCTGGAGCAGTTGCAGTATGTAGGTTGTAATTAGACTTGGTTCACAGTTGAGACACGAGTATCTGAACAAAGGTTCTGCCTTGGAGAGTTTAAACTCTTCCTAGCTGTCTGAATCTGGGTGAGTTCAGCTATTTTTAACCTCTGGTACGAACTCCAAGGCGTCAGGGTCTCGTACATGCTGTTCAGCCTGCTTAATAATACAAGGTAGGGGCCATCGGGTGCACACATTACTCATCCTACAGCAAAAAATTACAACATACATATAATTGGGAATAAACAGACACACACACAGGCACATTTATGGGTTTGTGTGTGTGTGTGTGTATGTGCTGCGTTTTTGCAGCACAGATGGCCTGATAGTGGGTGGCTGCCCAGTTCTCTTAACCCCTTATTCTGCCTCTTTCTCTATCTCTCCGTCTCTCTCTGTATTCCCCCGTCTTCTCTGCTGTCTTCCTTCCCATGTTTTTTTTCCTACTAATCCCCACCTTCCCCCGTCTGCACTCCTCATTTCCTCCCTCTCGTTCTCCGCATCCATAACCTCTACTAGCGCTGCAAAGATTGCCGCATTCATCATTGTAATCACATTAATTAATTATTCAGCACTCTGCCTCGTTTGCCTGCCGGGGCCTTGATTAGAAGAGCCGAGCTACTGCGGAAACCGATAAAAGAGTTTGGAACGCGGGTTCGGTCAGAGCTACGAGTGCTCTTAGTACCGGTCGTTAATTACACACCACATACTAATTGGACGTTGTAATTAGCGCTAACCTGAAGTCCGGCCGCCGAAACGCAACGGCGAGTCGCTGGCTCTTAGTTTTTTCTTTTTTTTTTTTCATATAACTCATTTTTGGATCTCGACCCCAGGCTGAGGTGAAAGAGGAGGCTTTACGGGGGGTTCTAGGAGCGGCGGCTGGGACGCCTGATCTCGGAACACATTATCACCGAGCATTAGCCGGGCCAGCTGGGTGGATGGGGCAGCAGATGGCAGATGATCTGCACATGGGATGATCTGGGACAGAGTCTCCACCTCGTGCACAACAGCACCTGTTGGACTGCATGTTATAGCCAGGACTGGTGCTTGTCAAACCCAATCATCATTACGGATTGTTAAGAAAAATATGAATACGGCTGCTGCGGTCTTTTTCGCTTAAATCCGAACAAGACCATTATTTCGGTTTCTTCTTGTACATTTAAGACTAGTGGTCGTCGTAGTGTTTTTTGGAATTGCTCATCGGGTCTCACGTTTCGTGTGAACCACGTTCACCCATTTCTCCTAAACAAAACCTCACCGCCAGTTCAGCTGCTAAGGTTCCCGGTAGCCACTTGGGGCGAAGGGAGATGTAGATACCTATGCAAGTGTGCAAGCTGTGTATACCTTTTCACTTTATTTATGGGTAAAAGTGGCGGTTTACTTATGGCCCTCATTGCGGTCATGTGTGGTGCTAAGAGGCTCTGAGTGTGTGCTTTGGAATGCATTCTAGTGACATATAGCTCCTAGATGTACTGTACAATATCGTTATGGGTAAATACATAGAGATAGAGAGATTTTGATGTGCGGCATTTCTATACAGTTATACAGAGAAGCGGGGCAAATTAAAGGGACAAGATGGTCTTGGTTAGGTGTCGGGCCACCATGAGGTACCACTTGGATTGGTTATCTTTAATTCATCAGTCATTTTTAATCCGGATTTAATCAAACTGGGGCCGAAAGAAATAGATTTGTTGCCGTAAGTGTCTTTTTAATAATAAGTGAGATCGGAGGAGAATCGCCAGGCAGCTTTGTGCTTATGGGAAATGTACAGTGCGGCAATTTAAAGAATCACTCTTTACAACCGTGGTGGAGCAGAAAAGCATGTCAGTATGCACAACATACTGTAGCAGGAAGCAATTCCACTCCTGTCTAACAAGAACAGGAACCTGAGCCTCCAGTGTGGACGGGCGCACTTACAGTAAGCTGGTGCATGTACAGTACAGTAGTGTGTAATGTAGAATGTGTAAAATGTTACATGGGTTTTGCATGAAAATAGAAAGGAGCGTATGGCTTTTGCATATGGCTTTTGTTTGGATGTAAATAAAACAGCTGTTAGGTTTTACTGAGCATGCTGGAGAATATGAGTTCTTTTGGCAACTTCGTCACACTCGCTCCTTTCTATTTTCATGCAAAACCCAGGAGTCGACATTATTGATGTTTTTTTTTTCCCATCTGAAAACTGGGCTGTCATGTAATATGTCGCTTTCTTTACAGGCATGCAGATAATCTTCTGTAATGTTATTGACTACTTAACTATAGTGTATCTTTGTAGGGAATGGTCTTGTACATAATAATGCAGACATAATAAACTTGTATAACAAAATGTGTACGACAGATAATATGGCGCCCAAGACCCTTGCACTATATATATATATATATATATATATATATATATATATATATATAAGCGCAAAAGTCTTGATCCAACGATCATTTAAATAAAATGATATAGATTAAATTGAAATGTTTTACTGCAAAGGACATACAGTAAAGATACAATAAAAAAAAACGTGTTGTTTATATAAAGAGCTCAGCAGCAGCCTCATTTCCCCTCTCATCTGTTCCAACCACTCAGCATTCAGCATCACCAGTTTACTAATTTCTCACTGGCTCATGCCAAATGTTAGCTCTAGACTTTTTCACGTACTGTATTTGTCATCTTTGTATAGTGTGTCTGTGTGTGTGTGTGTGTGTGTGTGTGTGTGTGTGTGTGTGTTTCAGGGTCGTGACTGAAAAGTGCAAGTGCCCAAATTCCGCTTGTATCCCGTCACGATGCAGCTGTGGTGAGGAGCGGAATTTTCCCATGTAGCTATTTTTCACACCACCCTCTCTAGCAAACGCATTCCTCCTCTGCACTGGAATCTCTCTCTCCTTCACTCCTACACTTGGATGTGTCCACATGGCATGACACACTGTTATAAATCCTGCTGGATTCTCACTGGAACTGACGAACCAGGTTATCGTTCGTTTTCACTGACTTGGAAAACAAATGAGACGAAGATCGGGCCCGTACACCATCGTGTCACGTTCGACTCGCTGGCTCGGAACAATCAGAAAAATCACAGCACATCGGGGAACACAACACTTTTTTTTTTTTTTTTTCCCCATCACTTTACATCCGTTATGCGAAGAACTATACGACTAAGTTGACTAATTTCACCTTATACTCTCGCACCGCCGTCCATGGCTCGGTCCTAAGCATTCATTACGAGCTTGTGTCACTTGTTCCGCGTAAATGTAAATCGGCTTCCTTTTTATAGACATAATTGCGACTACATCAAGGATGGCATCGGCGAGCCTCGATTTCTTTCTATAGACACACAAAGGGGCTTTTTCATTTTGGAAATTCAATTACTTCCATTCAGATTGAGACATGGTTTGTATCCTTGCTGCTTGATTACACACTCCGTCTGCTTCGGAGGTCTTTCCGCCAGAGCAGAATGTCAAATGAAGCTGCAATCAAGCGCTACAGATTGGACGAGTACAGCCAAGCCTGAGTGACAAACAAAAAAAAAAAAAAAGGATTATAGAAAGATGTGTGGATAATAACGAATGTCTGTGTGTGTATGGAAAATACAAGCGGCGATTCATTAATCCATCATACGGCTGAAACTCCACTGAACGGCAAAGGCAGGAAAAATGTCTTAGTATTCTCACTACACTGTATTTGAAGCCAGAAAATACATCTAAGTGTGTTTTGTTGTTGTCTAATATAGGACCATCAAAATTCATGCATAAACCTTGCATGTTTTAGAATGCACAAAGAATGCAACAAGGCAAAGTATTTCTTGGGTTAATTTAAAATATTTTTAAACAAAATTACATATAAAAATACAGTACAGTGGAACCTCGGATTGCGAGTAACTTGGTGTACGAGTGTTCCGCAAACCAAGCAAAGATTTTTAATAAATTTTTAATCGGAAACCGAGCAAGTATTAGTTTACGAGCGCCGAGTATCATGTATCACGCATGCGACTCTTATTTTGACACCGAGCGTCACTCTCTCACTCTCTATGTCCGTCTATCTATTTGAATCCTTTTTATACTGTGCAGCTTCTTTATGCAGGTGCGGCACGCGGTGTAGTGGTTAGCACTGTCGCCTTGCACCTCCAGGGTCCGGGTTCAATTCCCGTCTCTGTGTGCCTGGCGTTTGCATGTTTCTCCCCGTGCTTGGTTGGTTTCCTCCCACAGTCCAAAGAAATGCAGATTAGGCTAATTCGAGTTCCGAAATTGCCCATAGTGTGAGCGTGTGTGCCTTGCGATGGATTGGTAGCCTGTCCAGGGTGTACCCCGTCTCGTGCCGTAAGTCTCCTGGGATAGGCTCCAGGCCCACCGCGACCCTGAATACAGGATAAAGCGATGTAGACGATGAGCAGACGGTATAGACGGTGAGGGTACCTGTACTTGGTGCTACAATACTTGTCAGTGCCTCCTTGTTTGAGCCAGGCATTATTCATGTTCAGTAACCTGATTACATTTACATTGAGGGCATTTAGCAGATGCCCTTATCCAGAGCGACTTACATTTTATCTCATTATACATCTGAGCCGTTAGGGATTAAGGGCCTTGTTGAAGGGCCCAACAGTGGCACCTTGGCGGTGATGGGAGTTGATCCTGTGACCTTCCAATTAGCCACTGAGTTAACCCGGCCCCCAAGTGACTGTGCTCCCGGTATTGAAACAGATTGGTGGCATTTCCTTTTGGTCTTCTTGCTATTCGGTGTCGTTTTCACTACAGCAAAAATGTATCCAAACGATGGACGTGGCATTTGTTTTTTGGTACAATCTGCTGAGTTGTTCCTTCTATGTTGCAGACTGGACGGGATGGAGTCATGTGACCACACACACACACACACACACACACACACACACACACACACACACACAATAACAGAATGCATTTTTTATACACACAGTAGAACATTTATAAATGTGTCATTATTTTTTGCATAGTAATAGGTGTAAACAATAATAATCTACAATAATGTATAATCAAAAGATCATCAATCACATCAATAGACAACAAAATAGTGGTGAAAAACCAATGTTTAATACAGATGCCAGATCCCTGAATCTCTACATAACACTACTCTCTCTCTCTCTCTCTCTTGGATTGCGTGGTACCGTGTGACTCACTAAACTTCGTCAGATATGAAGTGGGCTTGATCACGCCTGCTGCTCCTGATTACGTACGGGATGTTTTCTGACCTTTCCACATCTCCCACATTCCACTCGCACGGCCGAGCGACCGGAGCTCTCCTCCATCGTTTTTCCACAAATAACATAATAATACTTAATAATAACTATCATACGATCTTGCTGAGTTCATTTTTTTCTCTGGATGCCTGCTAATGGAAATCTGCAGACTTGTTCCATAAATAGCGGCACTCAAAACATAATCGAATTCATCTTTAATCATATCATTAATATATATCAGCAATGCTAGCTCTTTCACCTTATACGCCGCGCCATTTGCTGACGTTCCATTTGGTGTTAGACGGATCTTAGCTTGTCCTTTTCTTGGCAAAACAGAAAAGAATAAATAATTTTAAAAAAGCACATACACACACACACACACACACACACACACACACACACACACACACACAAACACAACATGAGGCAAAGTTGAGATTGTGTTCACGCTGTCGATGCAGCCGATGAAATATAGATAAGCATGTCGAATAAACAAGCTTTTTTTAATCAGCCGATGAAAGGGAAACGCTAAACATAGGCTGACGATAACCACGAAGATGATTCTGATTACTGTAGATGAGTCACGTAGTTGCATTTTCCAACTTCAGTGAGGAGAACAAAAGAAGCCCATTGTTCTCAACAGACCGCCATGTTCTATATGTGAATCAAGCGGAGTTCATTTATGGAAATACAAAGGCATTAGCTCTTCATGCAGAAGCTCTGAACAGAAGTGAAGCACCGGACAGCTCGGATCCAGCCTTTCAGGAGTTACAGCACAGTCAATGTTTAAGCTGGGAATCGTACTGTAGGTAGTCCGTTCAGGAAGATTTTTTGGGGCGTTGATTCAATGGGATTTGATTGGAACGTTTATGGACTGATTTATCTCCATAGCGGTACGCTCGGCATACAAATTGAGTTCTTGAGGCCAAATTTGTTATTCCAATAGGAAATCATGTAAATGCAGGTAATCCGTTTCAGCCACCCAAAAATAACAACACTACAATCAATCAAAAATCACAATATTTTTGCAAATAAAAACAATCAAAACATTAATAAAGACATGTAAATACAGTAAAATATGAAGTATATATACATGAAATCTCACTTAACCTTAAATTATGTTTCCTTTTGGCACTGGCGGCTTTGTAACCCAAACTGAAAGTGGCTCCTTTTTCAACCTTGTTACTGTTCTTGCTAACATTCTTGAAACCCATGGTGCTACTGTATGTCTTCACTAATTTTGCACAAAATTTAAAGAAAAAAAAAAAAGTTTTGAACGGCTCCCGGACGTGCGCGCAACTCACTTTGGTCACCTGTAATGCTGAAACCGTTTTATATGCCGAGGCAAATTGATTGCAAAAGGCGGAAATGTGTGAGACGAGGCCGTTATATGCTGTAGTGCTACTATATTTTGCTTTTTGAACCCACTCACCCTCACTCACTCACTCTCACTCTTTTATACCGCTTTATCCTGTATTCAGGGTCATGGGGGGGCCTGGAGCCTATCCCAGGGAGCTTAGGGCACAAGGCGGGGTACACCCTGGACAGGGTGCCAATCCAACGCAGGACACACACACATACACACACTCACTACGGGCGATTTTTTTGGGAATGCCTTTTGTCTGTGGGAGGAAACCGGAGTATGCAGAGGAAACCCACCAAACACGGGGAGAACATGCAAACTCCATGCACAAAGAGACGGGAATCGAACCCGGACCCTGGAGGTGCAAGGCGACAGTGCTAACCACTACACCCTTAAAAGCTACTATGCTTTGTCATTTTCTCCAAACTCCAGTCCAACAAGTCTAAGTACTGCACCAACCGCACATAAACTCAAAAGCCGAAGTGATAGTCTTGCAAAATGTGAGTATTTAAGCAGTTTGTGTTTTCGGCCTGTATATAAGCTGTGGTATTTATACTGTATATTTTTTACATTCATCAATTTTAGATCACAATTTAATCACTTTAAAAGCTTAAATCTGAATCAAAAACTGACCGATGATTCAATTAACTGAATCAACCCACAAAATATTGACGAACTGCATATATGATTCAATCGCAATCTCATATGGTAATTCCCAGTCATCCTGGTGGTTATACTGTATATCAGGCATATGGAGTCTAAACATCAAGGTACTGTCTCTTCTAGCACACTCGAACGTTCTTTGGTTTGTTTGATTTGTACATACAACACTTTTACCCATTCCCACCCCAGAGAACTGTTACCGTCCTGTAACCATGTTCTCCAGCTGCTTTGCCAGCTGTGCTTGTACATGTTTGCTGAGTGGAGAAATCCACCACAGGTCTAATTGAACTTCTATAGAACCAATATTGCCAGTAGATAAACATTGTTAAGTGAGATCAGCACGGTGTCTTTATGTAAGCTTTCGATGGATCTGCTATCTGCATACGACAGGTGCCTCCAGGGCTTTTATTGCGCTCTTTGTGTTTTTACATAGTCTTTGAGTCGCAGTAATCCTGTACCTACAGCATAATCCCTCTGACAATGTTTGTAAAGGACCCACTTTGAACGAGTGCGTACTGTGCAGTATGTCTTCTCAAGTCACCAAATTTGTATGCCTTAGAGAGTAGCGGGAAAAAACATTCTACCAAACCTGGATGTATTCTGTGCTCACATTGGCGATGAGCTTTCACCTCTAATATTTGCTTGTCGGCTTTCCAATCTTTAGTTGCCATGGTTACGCTGCTTGTGGGATATCCACATAAGCAACCACAGACCTTATGTAAAATTAAAAAACACTTTGGATAAGCTTCAGTGTTCTTGAAGCTGTACGTATATACTGTATATACATTATATATATATATATATATCATATTTTGCTTTGCATAGTCTTACCGTCCATTTTATATAATTACTGGATTGATGTAATGAAATATATTGGGGGAAAAAGTATGTGTGGTTAATCATAAGTCAGGGACAACAAACAAACAAACAAATAAACAAATAAACCCAATTACTGTCCTTTACACCTATCAGTAGCTGGACTCGACTTGTCATTTACATAAAGCTAAACATCGCTCAAACCCATCACGCTCCACCTGTTTCATGCTGCTTATTTTCACTTTGCTTTCACTTTACTATTACTATTGCTTACTATTGCAATATCAAGCGCAAACATACAGTAACGAGGTAGCGTCAAAAAGCAATTCACTGGCCCGCGAGTGGCAAAGCGGTAACGAGTATCACCCGGAGATTGTGGGTTCAAATCTCCGTTGGTGAAGCTGATACCTCTTGCAGCCGAGGCCCTGGAGAGGGCTGATTGGCCAAGGTCTTCCAGAGGGCGGGGGATACCAAGCTCACATTAACTGCACTCAAATTATTAATCGAAACCAATCATGCGGGCCCGTGAGTGCATGCAAGCAGAAGATGTGGTCTGGAGGAAAGACGTGATAGTCTTTGGCCCTCCATGACTTGTAATTGAAGCCTTGATGGGGGCGTGGCCTAATGAGGGGTGAGAATTAGTTCAAATCCCCCCCCCCCAAAAAATGTTTTTAATGAAAAAAAAAAAAAAAATTCTAAAATAAATAAATAAATAAAAAGCAACAAAGAGGCATCCGACATTTGATCCATTTTTTAAGTTATTTTTGTCTTTTTTTTTTTTTACATTGTGGATCATATTGTTACAATAAATGTTACAGCTTATATTCTGACTTTTATTCTGATACGCCAATACTGTAGACATAAAAAAAAATACATAAATAAATAAAAAGAGTAAAGTAAACATTTCTCCACAAAAAAAGTCACCAAATCAACAATTATTTATTACATTATTTACATTACAAATACATTATTTACATTATTTATTTACAAAATTAGACTTTATTCTATTTTATAGAATAAAACTGGAACTGGAATATATATACGTAAATTGAAGGCTATATTATGAAAATGTCCAAGTGTTGAATAGACGATAATCAGATGAGTCTAAAATGGTATTAAAAAGATGTTTAGCAGTTTGTGACTCATCACTGATTATCACTTATCATTTTTTAATACAAGTATACAGAGCACTAATTATCCTCAAGAGTCAGTACTGGAATGAAAGCGTATTTCCAGAGATACAGCATGTAGTCTGCTTTCATGCTAATCGCACTGCCTAGCTAGCGCTGCTAACCGCTCACGGCCCCGAGGCTAAAAAAGCCATTTGCAGAAGAATTAAAACATGCCTGACAGTGACCAGACATGATCCGGCGATGTCAGCATGACGATGCTAGCTAGTGGATTTCACACCTTGCTAGTTTTAATATTCTGTTAGATGTTTGAGCGTTTTTGCTTTGGATGAGTGGACACTGGCGTCACAGCTGCACTGATATTCCCTCCAGTCCTTTTAATTTTTTAATACGAGCATCACAAATCACTGTCCCTCATTGCCCCCGAGCCCACATGCATGCTCTCTCCCTCTCTCTCTCTCTCTCTCACTAATCACTAATCCTGGAGTGGATTCGCCTCCTGTTCCTTCCATGCTATTACAGATTAGTGCATTGACTGAGATTGGATTTGAGCAGATTAAATGCATTTCAAAGCGTTTTGCTTCCACTTCCCTTTCTTTCCTATTCTCGCCCTATCTGCCAAGCTAAACAAGCAGGTGTGTCAGACGGAATTTACGCATTTGGGATCTGGATTTCACGGTATGTTATTTGCATAAAGCACTAAACACCCATCAAATGATTTCCCTTTTATCCGAACGTCACATACGCAGGAAGTAACCGGTCTAGTCCCGGCTCCGCAGCTCGCCTGTACACTGGACGCCTTTCTGCTCCGTTAGCTTCGGTTTCCCCTTTGAGATTTTGCGAGATGGCATCCGTCTGCGTCTCGTATCTCTGTGTTTGTTTCCTGTTTTCCCGCTGCACTCGGAGCCTCTGTTCCCATCCCTGACTTGTTTTTAGTGTACATCAAAGTGACAGCTGCCTTTTCTCTTGAGACATTTCACATGTTCTCTTAAAAATGTAGTGATACACTGCGTAACCTCCATTTCTAGATACTTTTTTAAATTTATATTTGCTTTGCTTTGTTGTTGCTCCTATGCGCTTGCGATGAATTTTAATATTAGAACAGCTCCAAGAGACCGCAGGATGAAGCCGCCTTGTAAAAACAGACATGAATAGACCTTAGAAGCATGCACAAAATGAGTTCAAACAATGGATGAAGACTCTGTCCTTTAAACATTATTGGCACTGTTTTGATGGCACTCTTACTATTTTTCTACTGTTACTCGTTATTCTGCGTTACTCGTTATTCTACTGTTACTCGTTATTACAGAGCGACATCTAATCAACAATAAAGTTTGTTAAACTAAAAACACTGACTATACAGTGCAGGTGTACTCACCCGAGGTAGTCGGTTAGTAAATTGCTAATAAAACCCAAACATACGGAATGTTTAGTCTAGTCTATTAAATGCGCAGAAGGAAAGCAGGAAAGAAGGAAACCAGAGAACCCAGAGGAAACCCGCGAATCCACAGAGAAAGCATGACAGTGCACAGACAGTAACCCGGACTCAGGATCGTTCTGGAGTTGAAGCCCTGCCATCCCGTGCCATATCATAACTAATCTTATTTCAAGTTTATTTTTAGACATAATCCTTGACCTGAGTTTTACTGCACTCTCATTCAGAAAGAGTTCAGAAAGAAAGAATCCTAATTATTTACTATAGAATAAATTATAGCTATCAGTATTTCCAGCCAATGCCCAAACCACTAGCAACTGGATACAGTGCCGGTCCCAAGCGCGAATAAAACGGGAGGGTGACGTCAGGAAGGGCATCCGGTGTAAAACCTGTGGCAAGATGTTGTGCGGGTTTGTTCTGCTGTGGCGACCCTTCGACGGCCCTCCGAGCCGCACGACTACCAGCAAATTGCAAACAAATGATTGTTTTAGACAGATGACAGTGTTATGATGTCAATTAAGCAATGGCATAAGAAGTGAAGTCACTCTATAAACCCTGACACGTCAGCTTGTTACTTTCGAGTTCACAGTCCTCATACAGTAGAATTGATTTAAGGGTGAAAAATAGTCCGTCTCTGAAGGCAACTAGAAATCTACCATGCCACTAGATTAAGCCTGGCGTATCAGTTACAAGTTTAAGATACATTCGAGGCCGGGGGATCTCCGCTGAGTCACATGGGCAGTGGTGGCTCAGAGGGCTAAGGCACCGAGTTACTGATCAGAAGATCGGCGGTTAAATTCCCAGCTCAGCCAGGTTGCCATTGTTGGGCCCTTGAGCAAGGCCCTTAACCCTAACTGCTCCAGGGGCGCATGTACCATGGCTGACCCTGCGCTCTGACCCCAGTTACGCTGGGATATACGAAGAAGGAATTTCACTCTGCTATAATGTATATGTGACAAAATAAAGACTTTACTTTACTTTACTTACATGGTTTAAGAAAAAAAGAAAAGAAAAAAAGATAAATAAATCCTGATTGTTAAAAGGCAAATACATCAACAAAGAAAACAATGAAATGAATAAAAGGCATTGTTCTGATGTCTCCGTTTGTGTGGGTGTGTACATGTATAGATTTGTGTGAGGGTGTGGGCAGGCGGGTTTGCCCCTTCTTGTCTGGTGTGACACCCCTTGCTTTGTTCCCTCACACCTCCAGGATGCCTAATTAACGTCAGTCTGCATCACGACAGGCATGATGACACATGTGCTTCTTGCCCAGTCAGCCTCCCCTCTCTGTCTCTCTCTGTGTCTGTGCTTGTCTCATTCCCCTGTGCTCTTTTAGCTTTAAGTATTTATGCACACATTTTATGCCCCTTCACTCCCCCCCCCCTCTCCCCTCCAACTAACATCACTCTACAGCAGCATCATTTGGCCACAGAGGCCAGTTGCTGTAGCAACGCCTCCCTACGGAGATGGCTACCTTCCCTGTTGCCGTAGCAACCGGCTCCCAGTAGGATTCCAAATGAGCCATCTCTCGCTTGCTCTCGCTTTCATTTTCTAGCACTCTCTCTCTTTCACACACACTCTTTCTTCTTTTTTTTTTTTTTTTTTTCCCGTCCTAGGAGTGAATGAGAACGAGCTTTTTCTGTCCTAGTTTGCATCCAGCGTGTGCTCGTGTTGGTGGTTAGTCGGGTACACGCGTTGGTTTATTTGCATATATAATCACTGGTTGCATCTGAGGTGTGATTTCTAGCACCAGAGTCATGCTGCTTTAACAAACACTTTTCCATTTTGGATTTTTTACGCACTACATGTAATTAGACTTGCGCATGCATCTCCATTAGTTGCTTATACAAACAGTGATAGGTTATGCCTATTGCCCATAATTAATGCTTTTAATGATGCCTAGCTGATTATTACAATATGACTCTTTTGAAATCTTGAGTCTAAATGCAAGAAATCAACTATACATTATATATATATATATATATATATATATATATATATATATATATATATATATAAAAATCCAAATAGATTATACATTGGAAACAAAGCACCGTTCTTTGCATTGTGCTTACCTGTAAATCATGTCGGGACAAAAGTAACAGCCAAATCAAGGTCATTTGAAGGACATTTAAAATTGTGTTATTAAACTAATAAAATTGAATCGTAAACTGCTTCACATTGTATATTTTTTCAAGTCACAAACCTGGGTTAAAATAGCCTTGGGAAATGACCTACCTTGCAGATTTATGACACAAAATCAAATACACACACACACACACACACACACACACACACACACACACACACACACTGGTTTATGATTATGCATGAATATGCAAATTGAAAATATGTAAATGTTCTTCTGCCAAACCCGAACCCAAACCCCACCCTGCCCACTCACTAACCTGGCCTGCTATGCTGTTATCTATTGAAAAAAACGCAACAATACTAACCACAATTCTGAATATTAAATCTATTATTAAAAAATCAAAAGAGGAATCATTAACATTCTGCAGCAAAATCAGAAAATGATCAACATTATGTGTATTAAAAATACTGCACTGTATTTGAACAATAATCCACCAATAACAAGCTTGCTCATGAAGTGCTGTAGTTATATTTTTGCATGATATAAAATAACACTCAATCAAACAGCAATCTTGTTACTTGTGCTTAGTTAATTAAGGCTTTATTAAAAATGTAAGACATTTTTTTTTTGTGGTAAGAGATAAAACTGAGTTGAAAATTACGGTTCTTGTCTTGTTGGCAGTTTCTGGGATTCGAACCTTCTAATCTGTAATTCAAAGCCTTAACCTCCGAGTAAGTTAACTAACGCAATGCATCGATGCAACCAATCCTACCCGAACACCGAATTCACACTAAAGGATTGCATTGTGTCAGTAAAGTTAGTTGAAAGTAGTTTAGTAACAATTAACTACAGCTAGCTGTATGTATGTAAGAAAACGTGGTGAATGTTGGTACACATACATTGTAAACCTGACTAAATTTCACATCAATTCAGAGGCAACACGGATGGCAATAATCTACTGTAAAAAAAATTAAAAAAACAGTTCACACATTAGATACACATAGAAATCCATAATATAGCAAAATTATCTAAAAGTTCCTACTATAGGTTTAATGTCCATACAGTGAATCTTTGTAGTCCAACTAAGCATCATGGAGGCCAATGGTGATGGGGAGCACCGTATTTCTCCCCATTTTTTTTTTTTTTTTTTAATACTGTGGTACGTCCTCCAGTCAACATTTACACTCATTCACACACTACGGGCAATTTGGGAACCCTAATTAGCCTAATCTGCATGTCTTTGGACTGTGTGGGGAAACTGATCAAGCACGGCTAGAACGTGCAATCTTCATGAACACAGACCCGAGGCGGGACTCGAACCCGGACCCCTGGAGGTGCCAGGCGACAGTGCTAACCACTGGGACACCCAATTAATCTTTTTATAAAACAGCAAAGAAAAAGCTAAATAAAATTTTAATTTAGAAAAATGTTAACAATTGGGACCTTAATAAGCGGACATAAAAGCAGTATCAGTCATCCAAGGTCGATTAATCATTTAAAAATGTAGTGTTTTAGTCCAAAATGCATCAACTTTAATGGGTTTCTCAAAACTCCTAATCAGACTAATGAAAACGCTACACAGGGATTTAGTGAGCGGCTGCCATTCGAGACCAGCGGCTTGGGCGCTTTCTCGTAATGGCACTGTGGCATCGTCACTCTGTCACGTAATGGAGATTGTTCTCAAAATCCTTTCCATTTAAAATAAACAACTCAATTTGAATAAGCGATGCCTTCCGACTCACAAGCAAACGCTCACCAGTACCAGTGTTTCGAAAAAACACTACCGCAAACCACCTCTGCACTTTGGCGATAAACTTTATAAAAATATTATATGACAGCTTCGTGCCCTGTTGCAAACATTGTAAATAAATGATTTTACCCGATTTTTTTTTTTTCAATGCTACAATATAACAACCAACAAGGTGGAAACCAACAACCACAAGAGAAAAGAGAACCAAATTCGAAACCAATCCTGAACTCAACACACGGTTCATCCCGATAAAGTCGAGCGAAAATAATATGATACAAGGTATTTCACACACAAGGGGCGTTCAAGCCAAAGTGGGATGTGTAATAAGATTTCTCCATTTGCACATGTTTGGGCCATTAAGGTGGTTCCTGGGAGGCCGGAATTTCAGACGTGAAGCAGGCAAGTCCGATCATGAGCCAACTTTCTACCTTTTTGGTATCCCAGCGCTAGCGAAAAGCTGGGAGAAGTGCATTAGCGTAGTTGGGGATTATATGCCGAAATAAACTGAGGTTTTACTCTCATAACCGTGCTCATTTATTCCGCACAATCAAGACACCCATCGTGGGGTAAGATTAAATGTCAATTTATCATGTTTCTTTTTAAAGGAAGAAACTTTGGGATGATGGGATGCCCCAGATGACATAGTATATTTAAGATTGGTTTTTAATTTTTCTGTTGCCTGGGGCAGTGAAGTGATTCTCAGGCAGATTAGAACGGAGAGCACCAAGCAGAAGTATGTGTGTGTGCCTTGAAAGCATGAAAGCAATCGATTTGTGATCAATGCATGTCTGGAAGAAATGTTTTTTTTTTTTTTTTCTAAACTGACAATAAAGAGTATAAGATGTAGGAACGAATTGGTGATCGATCTGCTTGTTTGTCGGCATGGAACAATCAGAGTCTACAGAATGTATAATTTCATTTTCTGCAAATGGTATGGACAATGATGGGGTAAAATTGGTGTCTAGGACAGGAACGTATACAGAGCCATGAAATGAGAGGGAAATAAAAAAATATATATATATACAGTATATTGTAAACTGTTTTCATAACAGGGATGCTATAATGTATGCTGGGGTGCTACTGTATAATGTATGCTATAATGTGTTACTATACGGTATAAAGATAAAGCGACAGGGCTGTCAGAAACATAAGAGACAAGCGGACTTAACTATTTATGTTTCATAAGGAAACAAAGAAGGGACATGAAAAATGGAAGAATGAAGTCACGGGGACTCAGAGGAAGACAAACCTCACACAAAGGCTGGAGAGGTGAGGGGGGTGGGGGGGGGCAAATAAGAGGAGCAGCTATCAAAGGAAGATGATGGAACGGTGCAGAGGAAAAGGAGGAGGGTTTGATGACAGATTCTGAAATGAATGAGAGGAGAGAGAGAGAGATCAATGGAAGAATACTGGCAAGGTTGTTGAAAAACCAGCATAATAGGGAAGACAATGTTGGAAAGAAAGAAGGGCTGGTGGAACGAGGGATGCTTGCAAGAATGGATAGTAGAAATGAGAGCGTGGGCTAAGAACAGGTATCGGTAAAATGCAGTAGGGATGAAAGAGAGATGCTAGGAAGATTTGAGGAAGTTGAAAGCAATATGGTTAAAATATTGAGAGCGGCGACTTTGCAAAGATTGCAAAGACGAAGTCTGAAATATGGATGGCTGTCGGAAACCATCCACAGGGTAGTAGTTAGAGATGTGCTAGAAAGAAAGGATTTTAAAAGGAAGTTTGAAAAAAAGATTTCCTGTAGAGTTGGTTGAACAACCAGAGCCAGCGAGAATGGAAGGCGGATCGAACATTGTTGAAAAATAATTGTTGGTAAAGTCTGGAGATTAATGGAATTAATGACGGTTGAAATAGGGACATTGGAAGCAATCTGGGTGCCAAATAGATGTTAGGAAGGAGTGACTAAACGAGCGATGTGGTAGTAAAGCAGAATAGAGGAAAGGGTTCAATAAAAGGGATGCTGGCAAGAAGATGGGGAGTGATGCTGAAAATGTCATGGCTGATTGATAGAGATTCCAGATACAGCAGAAAAAGAAGGATGGTGGTAAGGTCAAGGGTAATCAAGATGAAAGGTAGATGTTGAAAGAAATGAAGTACGCTCAAGGAACGACGCTGGGGGGGGAACAGGAGAGGGTTGTGAAGCACTTCTAAAAAGATTAACATGGAAGGCATACGGGTCACCGAATGAGTGGAGGGGGGGATGGGGGGAGGGAAAGATGATGATGTTGGGAGAGGATTTAAAGGAGGGATGCTGGAAAGAACAAAGGAACTTGAAAGATGTTGGATTGAAGAAATGATGGGGGTGGCAAGAAGAGGGGGTTTGGAAAGATGATGCAGGAAACTCAAGGGCAGATGAAATGAGATGTTGGAAAGAAGCTGAGGGAAAGAGGAGGCGATGGGTTGGAAAAGTGATACCAGCAAAAAGCGAACAGGGGGTTGTCAGAGGGTTGTTGGAAAAAATGAGAAGGGTAGAACCGGAGACGCTGGCAAAAAAAAAGAGAGAGAGAGAGAGGGGGGGATGGAAAGAGGAATGCTGCAGGAGGGGAGTGCATGATAAGAATACCCGAGCAGATTTGACAAGAGAGGCTCCGGCCCGTTCCAAGGCCCTACATAATTAATGGAGATGCAGCAGCCTGTCGTCTTTTTTAAGCATTCTGTCTGTGTGAGTCACACCCATAACTATGCCACACAGCTCTTCTGATGCTGATGATGGGAGCCTTGCTGACAGCAGAAGGAGGTGAAGCAAGATCAGTTCGGAATCTGCGTGCTGCAGGCAGAACTACCTCATTTTCTTCCTAACACCTGGCTACCCAGGATCCTCTGCAGGACCATGTCTCCAGACTCCAGACCGATATCCGGCAATGACACGGGTATCTCGTTTCCCAAATGTTCGTTCTTCCAGGGCTGTCACGGCCAATATGAAAAGTTTTGTAATTTCATAGAATTTACTACTCTGTGGCAAGCAATACTTTACATCCTCTGTACTGTACATCTAGTCACAGTGTTGGTCTATAAACCAAGAAAATGTTGCCGAAAACGTCGCCTTGCACATCCAGGTTCTGGGTTTGATTCCTGTGTCGGGTCTTTGAGCATGGAGTCTGTGTGCTTGGTGTGTTTCCTTCGGGTTTCGTCTTCCCACAGTCCAAAGAGATTAGGAATAGGGTAGGGTTAGATTCGGGTATTGGCGCTCCCAAATTGCCTGTAGTGTGTGAATGTGCGGGTGAATTTTGACTAGAGGTCCGACCATGGTCATACAAAATGGGAAGAAATACAATGGTCACCATTGGCTTCCACGGTCCTTGGTTGGACCATCACATATTATTTAAAGTACAGTACGTATTGAAAATTTTTCTAATTACATCACAGCATTTGGCAGGCGCCCTTATCCAGAGCAACTTTTTTAAATCTCATTATACATCCAAGACGTTTGGGGTTAAGGGCCTTGCTCAAGGGCCCAACAGTGGCAACTTGGTGGTCGTGGGGGGCCTTGAAAAACAAACTTTAAAAGAAAGTAGATCGCAGCACCCTCTCACAAACTCTCACAAACCTGGGTTTTGTCAAACTGTGAAATTTTAAAGCCACTCACGCAAACCAAAGAAGCCACTGGAGGTTTGTTGGACATTTACATGACAGTCAATGGAAGACATCAGGTCTATGCCGCGAGCTGTTTTTCTACTGGTTACCAAGAGCGTTAATTAAATAATCGTAAATAACATGACGTGGTGGAAACCAGGCAGATTTACTTTTATATTCGGTTGAACCTATTAGGGCGCTCAGCGGAGTCTCCTGAACATACCGTTGCGATTCCTTGCCTGTGGCATTGATAGCGACTGGAGTGAATTTGCATACAGCCGAACTGCATATGGAGAAGCATGAAACGATAGACTGAAGTGACTGACCTGAGGGAAGAGTGAAAAAGCTGTATAGGCTGACTGAGACCAAAAAAATAATCGAAAGACATCAGAGATGCATAGGAAATCTAGAGCAAGAGCATGGGAATAGTAATACATTATAGGAATGATGATGGACAGACCACGCTCTGGAATGGCAGCATAGAGACTCCTGTAGGCGGAGCAGCTCACCCGACCATGACCTCTGACCTCTACGACTTCCTCAATGATCTGGAAAGGTTTTATTTTTCCAGTTGGACGAATGAAACAAACAAAATCAGGACTGAGAACTGGCCTTTGTCTGGTTCCAGGTGTATCCGTCGCCCTTTATCCCCGTCATACTTTGTCGGATGATAACCAACCATTATGCAAACACGCAAATCTGATTTGCATAGGAATGTGCAACCCGCCTGAAGTTGGAGGGAGAATAAATGCAGTTAATAAAGTTAGACTGATGATCCATATGGCTGTGCTCAGTACAGCCTACATCTAGGCATTTGGCAGACGCCCTTATCCAGAGCGACTTAGATTTTTATCTCATTATACATCTGAGCAGTTGGGGTTAAGGGCCTTGCTCAAGGGCCCAACAGGGACAACTTGGTGGTAGTGGGACTTGAACCTGGGACCTTCCGAACCGTAGTCCAATGTCTTAACCACTGAGCTACCCCTGACTAGACACTGTTCTTAACTTAAGGAAGAAATTTTATTATTACAACAGGTTACGGAAGAGCGCTCGGTTTATTACTCTTAGAGCCAAGGATGTACTGTAGGCTGTCTTGCCTTATGTTCAGTCAGAAAAGCAGGCATTTAATCGAAGGTATATTCATCCGTAATATCATCTAGTCTGCGGTATATAAAGGATGTGCAGCAGGTCAAGGAAGCACTAAACAGAATCGTCATCTGCGTACTGCGTACATATACTACGGTGCGATTCATTTCTTTATTCTAAATGGGTGTTACAGCTGCTGTGACAATAGTTGTAGCTACAGAATAAATGACAGGTTTGTATTAATCTGAAACGCTGTTCTTTCAATAGTAGCAGCTCATTGACATGGACATGCCTGGTAGACAGTAAAAGAAGAGCTCTGATTATTGAAGTTTTCTCTAAAGTGGTATTTCTTGAAAGAAGTCCGTAGGAGGTAAGACATGAGGGAAAGTCTGGTTCAAGGTTGGTTTCTCGATGCCAGCAACATTCTTATTAATGACGAGGAAAAGTTATTCTCATTAAGGAAAAGTAGAGAAAGGATTCCTTGCAGCAGCTATAATGTGATGGCAGGATCTTACATATTATATATCCAAATTACAACTGGATAAGGGCACGCTGTGTCACTTTTTAATCAGTAATAAAAATCGCAGTCGTTCTCAAATTGTTGTGGTGTTAGAACAATAATAAGTGTGCTTATACGTTGCATGTAAAATCAATTGTGTTGCAAAGTAAATCACAGTTTGCACACCTTTAGACTTTTATGTTTAATAATTTATTAAAATAATGATTTTATGGTTTATTAGCTCGGTTATATTTTCTACTTGCTACTTGGTTATAGTTTATACTGCATTTCTTGACCCAGTGGAAAAAGTAGAGCTGTGCAATTTAAGTGGTATTGCTAAAATAAAATAAAAAAAAAAAAAAATAATAATAAAAAATAACAAAATAATAATAATAATAATAATAATAATAAAGCACGATTGTTATCGTTATTATATAATAACAATAACAATAATAACAACAATAATAATAAAACAAAATAATTTGTGTGAATTGATTCTGAATAAAAATACCAAACAAACAAACAAATACCAATAATAATAATAATAATAATAATAATAATAATAATAGGCATGATTGTTATAATAACAATAACAATAACAACAACAACAACATAATAAAATAATAATAATAATCACAATTATTATTATTATTATTTATTATTATTGGTATTTATTTATTTGTTTGTTTGTTTGTTTGTTTGGTAAAACTTTATTCAGGATCAATTCACACAAATTATTTTGGTTATACAGTATAACGGTCAAAAATTTCCAGCCTCGCTTCTGCAAATATTTTCTGAGAGCATTGCTTCTACTGTAAATCTGTTGTGTTTAGAAGCTGTTGGTGCATTACTGTCACGTACAGGACCGGAGTGTAGAGCAGAAGCTTGGCAGAAAAAAAGAATACCGCTTTGTACAAGGCAAATGATGACATTTAAACAATCAACACCACTGCAAACTTATATAGCATTTATAACTTATGCATTTGTGTTTATTAAATCGTTTAAGTAGATTTTATTTATTTATTTTTTTTTTTTTTTTGGATTTTCCCCCGATTTTCTCCCTAATTTAGTCGTGTCCAATTCCTCCCCGTCACTAGGGGGCTCCCACATTAAGGCTACTACTACCACTCAGCCGGGAGGGCCGAAGACTATCACGTGTTTCCTCCGAACCACGTGACGCCAGCCGACCGCATCTTTTCGAACTGCTCGCTCGCGCACCGTTGGGGGCGGCGTAACACACTCGGAGGACAGCGCTATCCGCTCCCTCCGCTGCGCGAGCTCACAGACGCCCCTGACTGGCTGTAGAGCCGTGGTTAATGTCGGAGCACTATGTACCTCTCATCCCTCCCCTCTGAGAGAGCTCGGCCAATCAGCTCTCTCTAGACCTCCGGCTGCGAGAGGTTACAGCACCACCCGGGATTCGAACTAGCGATCTCCGGATGATAGGGCGAGCGCTTTACCCACTGCGCCACTCGGAGGCCCGTTTAAGTAGATTTTAAAATATTTCATAACCTGCAGGAAATATAGTCGCTTGAGACAAATTAGACAGCTATGATATTGAATTAAACAGAAAGTCGGATCGACAGTCTACCTACTGTACGATTCACAGCTCTGTGAGAAAGCAGCTCATTAAACAGCTGAGCAGGATTAAACTGTAGCACCAGCAAAGGTTATCAAATAATATAGAAAAATATTAAATGTCAAACATGGACTCACATGTGCCAATTACAAATGAACATGGACGGGAATCACCAGGGAGCAATATTCTCACCATACTGTACCGAGGTGCGATTCGATTTCTACTACGATTCTCCTGTACAAGAATCACGGTTTTTATAAATGTGCCGATGTGGGGTGTTTTTCAGATTTCATTATGATTCTAAACAAACTCCAGGATTTTGCTTCTAGCACACCGGATGCTGCGCTGACACTGTGTGAATAGTTTACAGAACACCACCTATATAATCACATTGTACAGACTGAACCGAGCTTACATTGTACAGACAGCCGGCTTGTGCCTGTGTAAATTAAGGTTAAGTGAGGTTTAATGTCTATTAAGTTAATATTTTACTTCATTTACAGGTCTTTTCGAGAAAAAAAAAAAGTTTTTTTTTTTTTTATATGTTGGAAATTGGTTATATTGTTAATATTTCTGGGTGGCTGAAACGGATTATCTGCATTTACATTATTTCCTACTGGAAAATGCGTTTTGCAATACGAACTTTCGCCTCTTATGTTCCATACTAAATTCGTACGCCAAGATACCACTGTAATTATAACTGTCGGGGATAGCGATTTAAGAATAACGAAATAAAATGAATCGACACTGAATTTTTATGAATGAAAAAATTTAATAAACCAAATAAATCGCGGCACGTCATAAAACATCAGCTTCAGCATCGAACATCATAAGAAGTTCTGTTTGACAGCCTTAACATACTACAAGCCTATGATAAATTGGACTGTATTGTTCTTAGAAATAACAAGTGTCATGCATGTAGAGTATACTCCTGTATTCCAAAAGTAAACACTCCATCATACCCTGAACAATATACTGACTTCAGACAGCCGTGCAATAAAAAAAAATAAAAATTTTATTTAAAAAATAATTAATTTAAAAAAAAAAAGTTAAATTAAAAATTTTTTTTAAAGGGAGTCAAAGTCGTTAAAATCAATAGGTCATCAATAGGTCAAAAAATAGCCAGTTAAGCAGTTGTTCAATAGGATCCTTATCTTATACAGTATTGCATCAGATGCATTATCAAACATCTATTATAGAAGGCCTATCTAATATCTACTGAAATGTAAATGTTCTACTCCCCTGTCACGAGTGCGGAGTGTAATGCTATCGCTGGGTAATCAATGTGCACTGTACAGACAGCACATCTCCAGACATTTCCTCCCGCAGGCCTGTTATCTCCCAGCAGCCCCCCTTGTGAATGTACAGCGATCTCTGACAGTGATGAAACGGGCCACGTCCCCCGCCCCGGGGCTCGGGGTTTAGGATTTCTCTAATGCTCTTGCTTGCATTTCTCACTTTCCACCCTTCATTTTCGATGGCAGACTCCATCTTTTGCATGAGACTCCCTGTAAATGTGTCATTGTTTCTATGAAAATCCTAAAGAGCTTAAACAGTCATAGCTGTTTTTACAACATTTGCATCGTCAAGTTTTATTATTTCTGTGAATACTTTGTAAAAAGATTTACTCTTACTTACTCTTATCCCCCCTCCCTCCCACATCTCCATCACATCTCCATCAGCTTCTGTTAGCATGAAATCTTATCTACCCGGTGCAGAACTTCCAACGGCTGTCTGATTGAGGCGTCCTACGGGGAAGAGGCGAAGCCTTTGATAGGCTCCTCGGTTTCACCCCCACGGCTGCACAAACCCAGAGCAGGAACAGCTGCCAATTAAGCTTAATCCGGCCCGGCGTGCAGGACTGAGCCGCGCATTGTGTAGAGTGCCTCGCCCCACCCAAAACTGCCTGCACCTGATAAACATTGTACAGGAAAGATGAATGAAGACACGCTCCGCCTGGAGCAGGAGCCTGCTGCCGGCCCGCACGCTTTTCATTTCCACAAGCCCTCACATTTGACTGGTAAAGCCCTTGTTCTAAACTCCAAATAACCACGCAGCTTCAGTCTATCCATCAAGCTCAGAGCTGAACACAGATTTAATTCTCAGGTTCAAATATCGGTGGTACCTTCTATTCCTTATCATTAACTGGGCACAAAGACTCATTCGGTCAGGAAATATTTTGTTACTTGCTGTAAAGGTGCTATGTTTGATCATTTCTGTCAAACAGGTCTTAAAGGTCCCCCAAAATGTGTATTAATGAACTAACTGAAAGACCCTTAGAGATTTTTTTTTTTTTTTATACCTCCAGACTCCTGACAGTCATGTGTTAAGCCATGTGACAGAGGACCCGAGTTTATGTGAGGTCACATTTGGGGAAGTTTAATTGGTTTGTTAAATACAAAAGAAATGGAAAATGGACAAAAAGCAAGGAATGTTTTTTTTTTCTTTTCTTCATGTTTTTGTTTGTACCTTCACAGTGGAGTAATATTTGTCTGACGGGATCTTTCATTTTACTCAAATACAAGATTTATGTACTTGGCCCATCTCTACTACAGTAAAACACGTTTTGGGATGGAATTATACTCGAAATGTATGCAATGACATTTGAAGCTCATATTGGATATGCAACGATGGCACAACAAATGAATTAACAACACTGACCATGAAACAGTTAATAAACAGTAAATAATTCATAAAAATAATAATAATAGTTAATAAAAAAAATGTTTTACAAAATTATTTAAAAAATTAATTAATTAAAAGAAAATTAACAAAAAATGTAAAATAAAAATAAAAAATTATTTTAAAAGGGAGTCATTGTTTGAGGCAGCACGGTGGTGTAGTGGTTAGCACTGTCGCCTTGCACCGCCAGGGTCCGGGTCCGATCTCCCGCCAGGCTTGGTTCCCGTCTCTGTGTGCATGGAGTTTGCATGGTCTCCCCGTGCTTGGTGGATTTCCTCCGGTTTTCTCCCACAGTCCAAAAACATGTAGGTTAGGCTAATTGGCGTTTCCAGAATTGCCCGTGAATACAGGATTAAGCGGTATAGATGACGAGTGAGTCATTGTTTATCTCAGGAAACGATTTTAGTAGAAAAAATTAAAATTTTGAGTTACAATTTTAGCTTCCAGCAATCATAAAAAGAAAATTACTGAGATTACCCGGTTATTGTTACGCATTCCGTTTCGCAATGACGTTTGCTTTTTCTGTTACAAATCCATTTGCTTTACAGAGGTGCACTTTCACTCCTCACTAAAAGCTCGTAGCCAAGCCTTTATGCTATTTCATTTGTTTACATGTACTTGTTATTGTGACCAAAACAGTCGTTACAGTATGATGCAAGTATGATGCAAGTATGATTTTTGCCTTAACCAAGTAGCCAACCTACAGTAGTAGACGAATTCATGAACTACACTTCAAGTGCGCTCCAAGTGTAAAAGATGCGTGAGCTTTCGCTCGTTTCCATTCCAGTACAACAGGAGCATGATTCACTGCAATGATACTAAATAGTAAGATATGCTGGATCAAGTGCTATTCATGAGCTGCCTAATAATAAGAGTGAAAATAAACATTGTAGACTTGAAGGTGAAGCTAAATACAGCAGATTGTCCATGTTTGAGAAGAAAGAATAGGAAGAAAACTCAGTAACTGCACTAACACTAGGGGGATACAAATAAGAATAAGGAAACAGCAAACTAACGTGTTAAAAAGTCCAGAGATCGCTTCTTTTTCTCTGATATACACAAATGAGTGCTGTCAGGCTGAGCAGCCCGGATCCTTCACAAACTGCCTGAGAATTTAGGAGAGGGGAAAAGCGAGACATAGCGGAGTCGCGTCGGCGTCTTCCGTGCCCCGTGGCCCCGTGCATGCATGGCAGAGCATAGTACGCTGAAAAACATTATCGGAAACTTCATTATCCCCCAGCTTCGGAAATTAATTAGATGAGAAAGAGGAGATCTGCTGGGGCTCCTGCACTCCTATCTGTTTCAACAAATACTCTGGCCTGCAGCTACAGCTGCCAGGGACGGCGAACCGCTGAGAAAGTATCGCACACGCAGGACAATTTAGCAATTTAACCCTTCAGCCACAACTCTTTCCCACTGCTGATTACCAAGGCATTACTCCAATACATCCTTCCAGCGAGGATGTCTAGACCTGAGCAAGCTTTCCTCTAAAGCCTCGGATTTGCTGATTCTTTTCTCTGCTCAGTGCTCGGTGTGTCGATCGAGCTTTTTTTCTTTCCAGCTGACGAGGTCACTGAATCGTGCCCTGGAAGTAAACAACAGCGACTGTATTTAAAAGTATACGAGACGGAAGTTCTCTTTTATTAATATGTTTGAATTTCACAAGGCGTTAAAGGTTCTATGCTACAGATTGGAACCCTGACTGTTGAAACGACTACCTTGACTCAAACACTCAAACACTCAAACACAGGCTCTTGATCAAAGTTTAGTCATCAGACTGAATTCCGGACGAGAGCAGAATCACACGAGGCATGCCGTATGAGCGGTGTGTCCCGTATAAGAAGGGCTAGCTGCTATTAATGTGCTTGGCGATCGGGACGATTCCCTGTGTTTCAACATACAGTATAAAACGGTATCTCGTCTTAAAGTGATTTTTACAGCAGCACAATGAGCAACGGTTGTTTCGACTTTATTAGATTTCATAATTTCCCCTTAAAAATAGCCGCTTTATTGTTTCCTTCTTACTGCTGCGTGCTTCTGTACATTTCCACACACTGCTCCTTTAAACCCTGCCAAGTGCTGTGTGATACAGAACAAATGCTTGTTTCGCTAATGAATCCTGCTCGGCTAATGAATGAATGCAGCTTTTGCAGAGGGAGAACAAATAGTGCATGTCAACAAAACTCACCCATTCATTTGTTAAGTCCCAGCTCGTAAGAATAGATGTTCTAGTTTAATGGTTCACACATTCGGAGGAAAAAAAATAAAAAAATAAAACAAAAAAACAACAACTACGGCCTTGTGTTCCTTCTACTGTACTGTACATATACTGTATATACTGATATGTCGTCTAGGAAAATAAAATGAATACAACCTGAAAATGAACATGTTTTTATTTCTTGGTCTGTTGAGGCCAATGGTGAGGCTTGTATTTATTCCCGTTTTTTTACGACCGTGGCTCATTCACACACTATGGGCAATTTGAGTAGAGTACCCGGAGGAATACGCTACCCATAGTGTGCACCAAGCACGGGGAGAACATGCCAACTCCATGCACTCAGACCTCGAGGTGGGAATCGAACCCGGACCCTGGAGGTGCAAGGCGACAGGGCAGGTCAAACAGTCCAGGTACAGTGTTTTAATCCTCTGTCTTTTGTTATATACTGACTATACTTAGTCTTTAAATAGAAGTACTTATTTTTGCATATTTTTAATAATATTTGGGTTATTATTGCTATAATATATAATTTAGATTGAGTTGATTAAAAAAAAACAAAAAAAAAACAGACTCATCCATTTCAGTCATTCTAACCAAAGGGTTTAATCTTTATAACCACAATCAACAAAATCCCAAAATATCATTTCTAATTTTCCATAATGCCCATGCAATCATTTCCTACAATTAACTCCTTCTAAAATAAAAGGACAAATCATTTTACAAACATACAGTACTGAGCAAAAACAATGAGCCACTCCTTATTTCTTCATATCTTTCTTCCAAAAAGCCAGAAATTTTGAGACAGGCTTTCCATGAGGAGAGCCTGGGTTTGAATCCCAGCCAACGCCCAAATCCCAGCCACTGGATGCAGTGCCGGTTCCAGGCCTGGATAAAACGGAAGGGTTGCATCAGGAAGGGCATCCGGCATAAAGACGGTGCCAAATTGTCGTGCGGATCAACTGGTCACTATGGCGACCCCTCAATGGGATAATGAACTTATACTTGCTATAGTACTGTATGTAGTGTAGTGTAATATAATACATACCATAGTATTACTGTGCTGCTTCGAGCATTACCATAGGACTAGTATCAGGGTAGATACTGTAGTATTTCAGTGGGTACCGTAGTAGTACTATGGTGCGTATAGTGCCACGATACTCTGTTGAATACTATGGTACTGTATGTTTTGGGTACACTGACAGGTATCAAATATGGTACAGTATGTTTGTAGGTACTGTACCATGTTTAATATGTTAGTATATGCTACTGGTAAGCTACAGTATAGTATAAGCACTACTATATTTCTCTTTGTAATATATTAATATTATTGTCCCAAAATATGCTATTGCATTTAACAATATTGTGTTACAATATATACATACAGTACAATGGTATCATGTCATAGAATTTATATAATAATAATAATAATAATAATAAACATTTTTATCATATAAATTATATTAATATAATAATAAAAACATTTGACAGTATCCTCGTACATGTTCCATAGTACCTTACTATAGTACATGTTCCGTTATACCAAATAATGTGCCATGGTAGAATCATGTACCATAGTGTGGTGCATCTTCTACTGTACTGTAGATATGACTAAAAGATCTACTGTACTAAGTACAAGATACTGTTATACAGTAAGTGTCATGCACTGTGCCATCACACTACCCTGGGAGTAACTGTACTGTATATCATGGCAAAATTATTTAGGGCCTGCATTGGCGTATTATTCACTGGTTTCCGTCTCCTTATAAAATGAAATATGATTTAGACAAACTAGTAAATGTACAAGACAAACATTACATTCTCGACTATAAAAATAATTCTAGCATTATTCTGAAAAATACAGTATACGAGAGCACTCTGGCAGAGTGAAGTAATGCTTTTTTTTCTTTTTATTTTTTAAAGCATAAAGCACAGAGATAATTACATGCAATTATGTAAGGATGACTCCCCCCATCCTACAGTGCATTACATACCTACAGTATACTGCATTGTATAGTATGTGTAATCTGGATGATAAACCCTGTGACAGTAATCCATTAATACTCTTACAATGAGGGAATTATTCTACTACACTAACAGGAGGTTTACAGCTAATGCAACCAGTGCGATCAATTATTTTTTTTACAATTTTTTTTATATATATATATATATATATATATATATATATATATAATAAAATAAAATTCTAATTTCAGTAATCCTATTCAAATTGAACACACCGTTTTGCCTGCCTGAGCTTTTAACCGGCAGCTGGAGACAGGATTTGAGCTGGATCCTGATTACACAGCCAGCGATCATCCAAACGCTACAAGGTGACTTACTTACTGAGATCGTCTCTTATTTGAATTCGTTCACTGCGTCAGGTCTTAAAGAGGCAATGCCGAGACGTCAAAACAAGTAGAATGTGTTTCGAGAACCTTAGCACCTCTCTCCACCGAGACGTCTTCCTCCATCGCAGACACACTTCACCGACCGCGACCCTGTCTCGGCCCCGTACTGCAGAGCGATGGCAGGATTTTTATTTGTTATCTCCCAGGTGAAGAAGACCCGGCACCAGTATCGCTACGCTCGTCCTCGTCAAACTGACACTCCTACTGTATAAGGGCTTCACTGACAAATCAGATGTACAGGCACCAGGTGCTAAAGGCCAAGCCTAATGCTTTCACCCAGCGGTAGTCAGGGCCCGGTCTGTCTCCTGTTCACTCTCGTTATTGTCTGTCTCTGTTTGACGTCTTCTCGCAGCTGTAAATGGCCAATGCTGTCCCCTTGGGATGGCAATATTAAAAAAAATAAAATAAAATTGTCTTCAGGCGATTGATTTCTTGCCAGTTACTCAGCTCACACAGCTGTTGGCGTAGCTTTAAAATACAAGATAAATGGAGATTTTGATAATAACACCTGCGCTGCTAAAGATGAGACAAGTAGATGTGGTGAGGTTTCATCACTGCTTTATCATAAGAAAGTAACGCACAACACGAATATCTACAAGGGGCATGCATGGGACGTTGCCATCTCAACATGTTTGGGACATAAAGGGGTTCCTGGGAGGCCAGCCTGTGATCTTAGCTGCGATGTACTAAGAAAACGTTCTACCTCGATGGTACCCAAGCACCATTGAAACGGCTAAGAACATAATAATTACGATACGTACTGTAGGTACCTGTGCTTGTTTAAAGCCATAGAATGAATCATTTGAAGCTGTAGGATTATAGACCAAAACATCTGAACCACCACAAATGCAAGTATACACATGTATTATGTACTGTACGCATTCTCTCTATTTTTTTTTTCTTCTTTTTTTTGAGTCAGCATAGCGATACATGAATGGGCAAATAAAACAATTGTGACGCGTAACTGAATCGATTTTTCCTCCATCTCTACTTCCGAGTTGCCCTCGGCCTGTAGGTCTAATGCAGCTAATGAGTAATGAGACAAGCACGGGCAATTTCTTTTTTCATTAAATATGAAACAAAATAACGTTTTGCTTTTTTTTATTACATTTTTTTTTTATTTAACCTAGAAAAATAGTGAATAGAGTACAAATTTGGACATTAAAGTAAACGTGAAACAATATCTTCATGAGCATAACAACCATTGTGATACAATTCCATCAGGAGGGACACTTTATCTTTATAAAGGGACACTTTATCCTGTAATATGTTTAAATAATAATAATAATAATAATAATAATAATAATACATTTTCTGGGCGGCACAATGGCTTAGTGGTTCTGGGTTCGATTCCCATCTGGGGTCTGTGTGCATGGAGTTTGCATGTTCTCCCTGTGATTGGTGGGTTTCCATGCAGACAGTGTGTGAATGAGCATGTGTGTATGTATATGTGTATGTGTGTGTGCCCTGTGATGGACTGGCACCCTGTCCAGGGTGTACCCTACCTCAGCCTATCCCCAAGTCTCCTGGGATAGGCTCAGGGCCCCTTGCGATCCTGTATACAGTGAATGAGTCAGTGAGTGAGATATTCTGGGGTTTCAAAATGGCTGCCTCATAACAGAAAGTTTACTCAATTTTTATAGATTAAAGGAAAACAAGACCCAGTTATTCTTATTTGTCAAGAAGCAAACGTTACATTTGAGGGTGATATTACATACAATTTGTTTTTCCTCCCAAACTGTTCCTTTAAGTCCTGCTGATGCACCAGCACCGCACAGCCCGGCCTGTGTATCTCTGCTCTGTCGTCCCACGCACTGCAGATTTTTCAGATTTTTTTTTTTCTTCCCCAGCTCTGAAACACCTGATTCACCTCGACACCTCATTCTCGAGTCGTGAAGGTACGTGCGAGGAAAAACACACTAAAAATGGGAAGTGTGTGTGTGGACGCTCCGGGACTGAAGCTGAAAACCACGGTGCTACATCCATGCACATTTTCTCACTTGATTTTATCACCCTGTTCTCAGCTTGGCACAAAATCCAATAAATTGCTTTGAGCCCATGCTGAGGCCTTCAACATCAACTGTGTGTATGTCTATGTGTGTGTGTGTGTGTGTGTTTCAGGAGGAGCCGCAGAGCATCAATCACTGGTGCAATAACAAACAGAGCCGAGGGCCAAAAATCTCTCTCTCACACACACACACACACACACACACACACTCAGACACGCAGGCCGAGATCTCAGTCAGTGCATTTCTTCAGGCACTGCAGATCTGAGTCAGGTTCTTATAAAGCCAGAGGAATTATGTTAGATGGACCAAGCCCTTCACACACACACACACACACACACACACACACACACACATAAAGATGCAGATGATCTTTTTATAATAAATGGAAAGGTAGGATTTATTACACAATGGACAAATCTTAACTCAAAATGTTTCTCAAAAAACATATTATTATTATTATTATTATTATTATTAATATAATTGTAAATATTATCATTATGGGATATAAACATAAACTAATTCCCATTGATGACACGTACACGCCACGCCCTATGGAAATAAAACATCTATGCATTTTTAAGATGTGCCAAATGATGTGCCACACACACGCGCACACACACAGATCACATGAAACACATCATGCATCTTACCTGCGCTCCAGTCCACGCGCACCACGTCAACAACGTCATTAACACGAACGCGCTCTTATTCCCCATCCTCGCAAACCTCCTCCTTTATTACAAAATAAAAATCTAATAATAATAATAACAATAATATCAACTATAATCTCTAGTTTCTTTTCTCGATCTTTTTTTTCACTGTCTGGGTTTAAAATACACGCGCGCGCTCTCTCTCTCTCTGTCTCTCTCTCTCCTGTCCCTGCAGCAGCTCTGTGCGCACCGTGATGCTGAAGATTTCTCTATGCGCGTGTGTGTGCGCGCGTGCCATAATCACGGCGCGTGCGCCCCTCCCTGCACGCCTCCGCTCAGAGTTGCCAGATTGCCATAAATACACCTCGATTGTTGTTTTCCAACAACAGGGCTCGTGTGGTTGAACAACTTGTCGGTGAAATAAAAAAAAATATAAAAAAAAAATGTATGTAGGTTAAAATATTTCTTCTTTTTTTTCATCCTTATGTAACTACATACTTGATGGTTTAGTGATCGCCTCGCACCTTCTGGGTCGAGGGTTCGATTCCCGACTGTGGTCTGTGTACATATTCTCCCTGTTTTTTATTGGTTTCCTCAGGTTTCCTCCCACAGTCCAAAAACAGTAGTGTGTGTGTGTGTGTGTGTGTGTGTGTGTGCCCTGCTATGGAATAATTGGAACCCCATCCAGGGTGTACCCCGCCTCGTGCCCTATGTCTTCTGGGGTAGCCTCCAGTCCCCCATCACACACACACCCCGTGACCGCCGTGATAAAGCTGTATAGACGCTGATTGAGTATAACACTTGGTGGCACAGTGGTTTAGTGGTTGTCTCTGTGGCCGCGCACCTCCAGGATCCGGGTTCGATTCCCTGTGTGCATGAAGTTAGCATGTTCTTCCCGTGCTTGGTGGGTTTGTTTCATTTACTCCGGTTTCCTCCCATGCAGATTAGGCTAATCTACGGGCGTTAACAAATCGCCCGTAGTGTGTGTGAATGAGCGTGTGCCCTGTGATGGGTTGGCACCCCATACAGGGTGTACCTTGCGTCATGGGATAGGCTCAAGGGATAGCCTCCGAGCCCCACATGACCGGCAAAGCGGCATAGACAATGAGTGAGTGAGTAAGGCTATAAATACACACAGGGTGGTTTAGTGATTAGCACTGTCGCCTCGCACCTCTACGGTCCATCCGTGTTTGGGAGGTTTCCTCCAAGGCCTCCGGTTTCCTCTCACAGTCCAATGATATGAGAAGTAGGCTAACTGCCGTTCCCAAATTGTCTGTAGTGTGTAAATGAGCGTGAGTGTGCGTATGTGTGGGTCTCCCGCGATGGATTGGCACCCTGTTCAGGATGAACCCTGCCTCATGGCCCAAGTCTCCTGGGATAGGCGCCAGGCTCTTACGACCTTGTTTACAGGATGAAGCGGTGTAGATGATGAGTGAGTAAGTACAGTATACATGTACACACTTGGTGGCTTAGTGGTTATCACTGCCAACTTGCATCTCCAGGGTTGAAGTTCAATTCCCACATGTCCTCCGTATTCTTGGAGTGTTTCCTCCAATAGTCTAATGACATGCAGGTTAGGCTAATTGGCATTCCCAAATTGCCCATAGTGCGTGAATGATGATTGGGCATCCAGCTGGCAAGCCAACCTCTTAAGTAACTGCCACAGAAACATCAGATATATCACCAGTCTGGGGCGTGTCTGCTGCCCGATGTGCCAGATGGCACATGGACGGACCAAAATAATGTACCAAAAAGCAAACAAAAAAATAGAATGAATTATAATAATAACTACATGTCCATCCTAAAAAGTACTATCTAGTTTTTCTGAAGATATTACAAAAAGTGTGCATACTGTACACTATATAGCCAAACGTACAATATGTAGACGCACAAGCATGACCTCTATCCCCAACCTCAACCTTACTAGACACCTAGAATTGTGATGAAGTTGAACACCCTCTGCTTCCCAGGCCTCAGCATTCAACATCAGTACCTGACCTCTAGGGCTGACTAAAGAAATTCCCACACTCCCACAACCACTCCTAAATCTAGTGGAAAGCCATGAAAATAGAGTGTTGAATGTTATAGCTAGGGGGGAAAAAAGGTGAAATGTGGGTGTCATGGTGAACTGTCCACATACTTCTCGACTTGAAATGTGCATTTTGTATTAGCATGGTTATATATGCTGAGTGATAGCATGAGAATTTATAAAGATTAGTCATGTTTTCTGCATACTCGTCTTGGAGAGTAATCCTGCATGTGCTGGAGATTTTGTTGCATGAGAGAGCCACCTATAGGAGGAAGAGAGAGAGCGAGAGAGAGAAAGAAGGAGGTAGAATAGGGAGAATAGAAATATAGATAGTGTAATATAGATACAGTGGGAGACTACCCACTCTCTCGTCCCTTTGTGAGTGGATCACCAGTCAGACTCTGTCAGGATTCCCGGGTTTGAGGCAAGCAGGAATACACCCCGTATGGAATGCCAACCCATCATAGGATGCCATGCATATATATATATATATATATATATATATATATATATATATATACAAAGGTTTGCTACAGTATACTCACACACGGAATGTTAGCCAGTCCACCTACTGGTATGGTTTTTAGAAGTTGTGAGAAAATAAGAGTGTCTGAAGAAAACCTATTCAAACACAGGATGAACATGGAACACTCCACACCCACCCATCGAACCCAGTGCCCTGGAGCTGTGAGTGGGCAATACTTTGTAACCATGCTTATGCAATAGTTTTAGCTGTTCATTTTCTAACATTACTATGGTAACTGAATGATGGGAGTGGTTGCTGATCTCGGAGGGTCGGGGTGTGAGCTCGCCACTGTTGGTTCCTTGGACGAGATCCTTAACCCTATATATATATATATATATATATATATATATTTATATACACACACACACACACACACACACACACACACACACACACACACACTGTTAATGGTACTGTACACTGAAAGACACAGTCTCCTATTCTTTTCAATTCATTTCAATCCAATTCAAAGAGAATAAAGAATAATGGCACACAGAGCCAGAGGGGGGCAGTCAAGAGAAATAAATGAGCTTTTGTGCACATTGTTATGGTTTCAGTTCCTAAAGGTTTTCACTTCCAGGAGAGATGAAACACAGTGACCTGACTGTGAACCTGACCCATAACTCAGACAGACTGCTCTCAGGGGATAAAATGTGCCATTGTACTGTATGAGCGTCACACACATATGAGATGAACAGGGATATGGACAGACATTTTTTGGGGGGGCTATTGCTCCTATCTGAAAAGAGCATCCCTCGGATTTTAGTTCAGCTCCTTGTGAATTACATAGTCTAGCCCTCTTGTTCTCCTAATGATTAATAGGGCCCTAGCACTATGACATCATCCCTATGTCGTCATAGTGTGTGAGGTGATTTTTTTCCAGGTTGGTTCAAAGGGGAAGAATGCACCTGCTATCATATACACAGACATTCCATCATCCATCGGCTACCCCTACAAAGAGAGATCAGTTGTTTTCAAAAAGCATGCCAACCAGAAAAACCTCAACCACTTGGTGAGAGACCTTGGTCTCATGAAGTTAAAAGCTTTTGAGACTCAAGCAGTGGAACTTGCTAAAAACTAACACTACTCACTTTTAAACAGTTTTGCGCAATTTTAAAATAAATGTTTTATTTTGTACTATAATTTTGGTCTTGTTAAATATATCTTTGTGTAAGCCAGAAAATTCACACATGCCAGTTTTCATATAAAAACACAGTTTGAAGGACCGATTTTTACTAATGTAGCTATTTTACAACCTCTAGGTGTAAGCAAATAGGAAATAACAATTACAATTCAAAGACAAAAATTGTGTTACATTGTGTAAGTATAATAATAAATAATAATAATAATTAAAAACCTTTGTCAGAACTCCTGACAAAAAAATCTAAACAAAATAAACACCGGGTTCAGGTTGTAATGACATATCAGGATTTGCAAATATAATAATAATAATACTCATAATTATAATCATAAGAACCCTTTGTCTCATGTTGTGACAATATATCATGATTTGACATCAGAAGTAATATCACAATCTAAAATTTAAGCTTGTGTATTAAAAGATGGAGCATCATGTATTCACATACTGTAATCTGTAATGGAATTACACTACATTACTAAATCTTTATTAAGACCAACCTTTGATCACTTATTGTCTCTACTTTTATTAGACTGTATATTAATCTGTGTGTTAATTTGCCATTAACAATCACCATGTTCATAAGATCCTATGACACACTACCCACAACATTTGTCATACTGATTTTTTTCCTGGTTAAAAGCAAATCACTGTACTGTAAATTATTCTGGTCTGTATTAAATCTTGTTTTTGTCTCTTGATGATAGGTGTACAAAATATGAATTCACTGCAAACCATATCCTAATATTATCTGTGAGACTATCTAAAGCTTGTAGTAACAGGTAGTAACCGCTAGGTGGAAACACTTGACGCTTATTGAAAGTGTCTTAAAAATCACTACCATGAATATGACTTAAAGTATTTTTGAAAATATAGTATGACTCATGTAAAATTATTAAACAAATTGTAATTGTTCTCAAAACCCACCTATGTAAAAGCATCTTAAAGAGCATTAATGATATCTTAAACTACGCATTAGGATTAGACATCGAATGCATTAGACATTAATGATGCATTGATTCCCAAAATAAAAACAAATGAACACATAAATAAATATCAGTTATTTTCTGCTGGGAAATATTTCTATATTTTAATATACAATTTATATACATTTATATGAATTATATTTTATATGATAAAAGCATTAGCTAATTATTTGATCTGAATTTGAAGTGATTTGTTTTGAAGCGAATTATTTATATATTTGTTTAAGAATAAATGCTTCTTTACATTATGTATAAAAAGTACATGCCTCCTCCAGATCTACAGTACATAAGTCCATCCATACAGGAACCTTTGTAGTCCAACTAGGGACCGTGGAGGCCACATATATGTATTATGATAGGACCTTCGGTCAACATTCACATGCACATTCCGCTAAGCCTTGCTTAACACACTCATACACACACTCACACTTTACATTTTAGGAACGCCAGTTAGTCTAATCTGCATGTCTTTGGACTGTTTGAGGAAACCCACGAAGCACAGGGAGAACATGCAAACTCCATGCATATAGAGATGGGAATCGAACCCGGACGCTGAAGGTGCAAGGCGACAGTGCTAACCACTCCTACGCCACCGTGCTGTGCCACCTTCTATGCAACATTAATGCTTTGGTCTATACTTTCAGGGTTTTTTTTTATTTTATTTAATTTTTTTATCACATATATCCAGACTAAGGAGAGAAAAAAATTCACAAGTAAGGAAATTATTAAGATAAAAAGAGAAGAACAAGCTACAATATGTAGACGCTAAATAAACTACGTAAATAATTTTATTTTGCATTTATAATAAAGTCATATTTCAAATTTGTGTCCCAAGTTGCATCACTATGTCCTTCTATATAAGCAATATTAACCTCGGGGTTACCTGTCCGGCTCACTTCCGGTATGATGACGTAGGGCGAGTGAACACCTTTCCTAGCGCGCACTTCTGTACTAAACAGGACACACAGAGTGTACAGTACGGGTTTGAAGGGAATACATGCGTACTACATAGTGCGCTAGTGTGCGCGCGCGCGAGTTCTTGGCGTTGCCTTTCCATGTGTGGTGTGCCTTTCCTACTTAGAAGTGTACAAACCTGCGCTGTGTGTGTGTGTATGTTTTTTTATTCAGAGTTGTATATTTTAAACAGATAATTACAAACACTTCCTGCTGGATTATTGATTGCGGAGATAAGCGCGAGGAGAGATTTGCGCGAGACAGAACTTCCCCTTGAGTGACTTTCTGGCGTTTACAGTCTCTGCGCAATGAACACGGCAAAGTATAACAATGTAAGTCGCTCCTGTGCGTTTGTCTGTTTATTTATTTATTTACGGCTGGATGATATTTTAATTAGTCCTTTTTTTTTCTTAAATCACTTTTATTCCTGGTTTTGTGTATATTGCGGGTGGAGGGCGTGTCCTCAGGCAAATGGTACATTAGAAAGGAAAAAAAAAAGATGCCCTAAATACACCCAGGTGAAAAAATAAAATGCCCCAATTGTGCCACCTACTGTTTTTATTTATTTATTTATTTATTTATTTATATTTCATGAATTGATTTTATTAGGATGAAAAGCAACAGGTTATGTTACGCACTGTTAAAAAAATTATACACACTTCATCATGAGAAATATACGCCTCATTTGATCACATGACAGCATCAATGATGGTGCCACTACTGACATCTTTAGAGGAAACATCATACTACACAGTGCTGCCATAATTCATTTCGATGTTTAAAAAAAAAAAAAAGGCATCGATGACAACTATTGTGTGCGTATAAATTTTTTCCCCTGCCTCTCTCTCTATATATATACATACATACAGTATATATGCACACACTTTGATCATCCATACACAGAGCCTTAGTGGTTAGAACTATCTGACCTTATCAAACCCATGTTCTGGGTTTGATTCCTGCCTCTGGTCTGTGTGCATGGAGTTTACAAGTTCTCTCTGTGCTTGGTGGGTGGGTTTCCTCCAGATACTTTGGTTTCCTCCCATATGCAGATTATGGTTATTAATTGTCTATGTTAGAAGGATTAGTATGCTGTGGTCAGAGTTGGGGTGTAACGCGTTAGAAGACTTGGATTGTACTTGAGTACTTGGATTGTAAAAATACTTTTTTGATGTAACGAGTAATCTATCGCCATTTAAGTACTTAGTTATTTAGTTATTCTTGAGCCAGACAGCATTCATTCCGTTGTTGTGTATGAAAGTTGTCCTACAAGTACCCCCCCCCCACACACACCCTTTTTCCTGCTGTTATACCCCTATCTCACCTACTGTATGCGGTTTGACTCGTGGTGAGAAAGCGGTGTTAGGCACCGTGAGCCGTCGCGAGTGACCGCCCGACGTTCCGCGACGTTCTGCAAGGTGCGACGCGCGGAAAGATGGAAACGTAATCACAGCGCCAAAACTTGTGGTGAATCATGATGAACCATACTTACGCCCACTGCGTATACACAGTAGTATATAGGGGTATTAGTAGTTAACAGATTATGGGCCAAACTTCGCCGAGTGATGATGGTAGAATAATTATAAAGGTCTTCACTAAAACAACATGCATGAGGAAGCACAAAGGAGTTTTTATTTTCTGTAATGGAAAAGTACTCGAACTAGTTACTTTTATCAGATAGTAACGCTGTAATGTAACTGATTACTTTTTAATGACAGTAATTTTGTAATGTAATTAGTTACTTTAAAAAGTAACGTCCCCCAACACTGGTAGATTGTGAATTAGCGTATGAGTGTGTGTATGTATGTGTGTGTGTGTGTGTGTGCCCTGTGAAGGATTGGCACACTATCCAGGGTGCCCCCTCCTAGTGCCCTAAGTCTCCTGGGATAGGCTTGAGGCCCTCCGCGACCCTGTATACAGGATAAAGTGGTATAGATGATGATGATTGATTGATTGATTGATCAGCTATATGACCACCTGCCTAAGATTTACGTCCCCTCATTGCCACTAAACCAGTAATGAGCTGTGTGTTCAGATACCTTTCTATTGGAACCAGCAGTAATCTTTCCCTTTTCTTTTGGATCAGACTGTACAGGCCAGCCTTCCCTCTCAATGTGCATCCGTAAGCTTTGCCAGTTCACTGGTTTTCCTACCTTGGGTCATGTTTGGTGTGTCCTGACCACTGCAGCCTGGGAAAATCCCACAAGAGCAGCAGTTTTGGAGTTGCTCTGACCGTGTTGTCTAGCCATTACAATTTTCCCACAGTAGCTGCATTTTTAATATCGTTGCAATGGTGGCTGGAAGTGGGTGAGATATTTTAAGCAGCAAGTGAACCTTTTTTCCCCAAAGTTGATTTGTCGGAAATAGAAAAAAAATGGGCAAGTGTAAGGATTTGCGTGATTTTGACAAAGGACAAATTATAATATGTAGACAACTAAGTCAGAGCAGCTCCAAAACTGCAGCTCTTGTGTGATGTTCTCAGGCTGCAGTGGTCAGGACCTAACAAAAGTAATGTGACTAAAGCTCACTGATGCACTTGGAGAATGAAGGCTGGCCCGTGTAGTCTGATTCAATACAAGCACTACTGTACTGTAGATCAAATTGATAAAAAGGATAATCCTGGTTGTGATAGAAAGGTGTCAGAACACAATGCTGTTATGGTGGCAAAAGTGTGGAGATACTCACTATGATGGCTGATTGATGTGTGTATGTGTATATATATATATATATATATATATATATATATATATATATATACGTATGTGTAATATACCACTGTATATACTGTATAGTTGATATTGAGACGTGTCTGCTACTTATGCACTGTAAAGCCTTCTTAACATCTGAGGTACTGTTTGTTAATTGGTGATTTCTGAGGCTGGTACAGTAACTCTATATGAACTTCTCCTCTGCAGCAGAAGTAAGTTTTGGTCTTGTTTTCCAGGCATTGTCTTCCTGAACGCCAGTGTCACCATGGTGCTTGATGAGTTTTGCAAATGCACTTGACAGATGATCATTGTGTCTTCAAATAACAATTGACTGCTGTAGTTATTTAATTTGCCTAATACCATATGTGGCATTTTATAGTTTTGAAATCTCCAGTATTGTTCTAGAATGTAGAAAATAAATCCACACTTGTGTCCCAACTTTTGACTGGTACTGTATTTTAAAATATACCCTAGCAGAATATCCATCGACTGTAAGTCCATAGACTATTTTACCATGGGGTCTGTGGGGATTGACAAACTTTTGAAGCCAGCCACATTTGAGGAACTGCACATTTTGGCACTTCCTTGTTGGTTTCACTAGGAACAATTATCATATATCCACCTAGAGCCACGAATTTGGTAGAAAATGTAAAAACTAGGTGGAGACTCACATGGATGTGGAAAACATGAATCTTTTCTGAAACTGACTAAAAAAAAAAAAAAAAAAACATCATCCGGCATAAAACCTGTGCAGAGTTGTTGTGCAGATTGGATCGAATGATCCGCTGTGGTGACCCATTGACGGGAGCATCCAAAAACCAACAGAACTCTAGATCCAGATTGTATTTAGTATCATGCAGCATCACCTGGATTGTTCTCAGATCAGATTGATCCACAAATTAAGTACAGTGTTTAATACTGTAGTTTTTGGTTGTTCTTTTCTATGCTAGTGCTAGTCATAGATCACTTTTATCATCTAAACTTTCATCTAAGAAAAAATACACACGCACGCCCTGATCAGTCACAACATTAACATCATAACATCATGTAATTACCCAAATAATAAGGCTCATAAAATCAATAAAGATTAAGATATACAGCAAACTATAACATGGTGTGCTGTTAGTGATGCTAAACTCGGTGTGCGCTTCCTCTTTTGACTGCATATTAAACATTTTATACATGTTGTAGCCTGCCTCAACTGCGTTTAGGTACAAACAAACATACGTACTGTACTTATATGCTGGAAAGTCAGCATTACACTGGGACATGTACAGTAAATAGGCGATACATCTAGTGACCTGATTGATGAGTCATTTAAAATGTGAGTTGATACAGTTTACCAATGTACAGTAGACTATTAATTTGTTATCATGAGTGATGCTTATGACCGAGAAGGAAACATATGTTTTGGTTAATAAATTGCTGTATTGGCATGTGCGTTTGAGTATTTATGTTGGTGTGTGTCTGTGTAAATAGCATGTGCACATTGTAAATCCAGATTTTCTAGTCTGCAGATGAGGAGGCAAGCAGTCGTTTTGCAAATAACCGGTCGGGCTGAGCTGTGCTGAAATAGCTCGAGGGTGATGCAACAGATCTGCAGATGCAAAAGATATTCACTGGATTTTATATGCGTGAAGTCAGCACTGCCCCTTTATCCACGACTTCATCAATCATCACATTGTCTGCAATAGTACAGTAGTTGTCTCATCTAAATCCTCAGAGCTTGGGATCATGTTGTTTATGTTCGCTGTTACTTGCACAGCATTCATTGCTCTGCGATACGGCAAGATGAGCGTCTCTGTGTCAGTGTCAACAATTTAAGGTTGTTTTAAACCGGGTTTATTGGAAATGGTTTACAATGTTCTGACAGTACAGGGCTCCAGACAGTGACTGAAATGATTGCGGATGTGCGCAGTGTTTTAGACAGTTGTCGTCCTCCTAATTTTCTTTTTTCCTTGGCAGCTTTTGATTCTCGCCAAGTGCCATGCTAACTATTGGGTCTCCCCCACCGCTTTTATCACATCTCAGCACTCGTACTTAAACAGTCTGATCAGACCTGAGCAGCTATCAGCTCAGCCTGGTGTTGTATCTCTGAAGCTCAGCAGGTTGTACAGGTCTAATGCAAAGACCCGATCTAAGCTGTCAAATCCAAATATCTGGATTCAGTTGTGTGTGTGGCGTAAACCTTAGAAGACATGATGTGCATAATAACCAAGAACAGAATAGAAGCGTTATTGCTACAGTTTCACTATAAAACCGAACATTCCCATTGATGGTAAAGATTCTTTTGTATGATTTACATTGAATTAGAGAGAGAGAGAGAAAGGTTTGTATGGATATAATCTGATTATACTACATATTTTCCCTGTAAATGTAATAATCAAAATAGGATGCATCGTCCAATAAAAAATGTACAGTATAAGAAATTAATAGTGCATTACAAGTTATAGAGAACATAACAGTTTACTAAAAATAGACCCAAATAATTCAGAAAGCACTATAATGGAGCAATGTCACTACACCTATCTCTCTGTCTAGCTTGTATCTTATTTTCCCCTGGATTCCATTCAGTGTGAAATGTTGGACTTGCCATGCTCAGGTAGACACACCGGTACTACTTCAGTCTAAGCCCTGAGCGTCATCTATGAAATGTTGTGCAACGTTTGTAGTTGTGCAACATGCTGAAATTGGACTTGTTCTAACTTGACCTCTGCAGTTCTGTGCACTTGACTGGCATGTGCATGCTACGGGTCTATTGCCTAAAGGAGGGAAAAAAATGATAAAAGTAGGTTTGTGCTACATTTTGGTGAACCACGTGGTTCTTAATATTGTACTTGGTAATATTTCAGAAAAAAAATGAATAAAGGCAAATTCTGACACCAAAAATAAAAGACATTTTTACTGTGCCACTGTCTGGAAACAGGATTCATATATTCATATTCATATACTGTGTGTGTGTGTGTGTGTGTGTGTGTGTGTGTGTGTGTGTGTGTGTAATTTTTTTTTTCCCCATTTAAGATTTCATTCCAATTTCATTCTAAACAAACCTTTGTCACAAAATGATGTACAGGTCAACAGTGAAGGATTATATAGGAAAATGTATCATTTTTCCATCTCAAATTCAAACATGTATTAATTAATAATGAATTAAAGTTAAATTTTGGAGTCCTTGTGACAAAACGTGCCCATCCCCCAGCCCAACCCCACACGCAATCGCCACAAATCAATAAGTGACAATTATTTCAGTTTTTTGTACCGTAGCTTTAATAACCATCTTGCTCATTTTGAGGACTTTTACCAGTAGATCTCCGCATTGTTATAGTTTATTGTTAGAATACTTTTTTTTATTAAAGTTCCGATTCATTATTTATTATAGGTAATATAAAATACATTACATTTATTATATACCAAAGTTACTGATCATTATTTAGTTAAATTTTTCCGAACTGCTTTCTTGAATAGGGCAGTGGTGTCTGCTCTGGGTTATTGATCGGAAGGTCCTGGGTTCAAGCCCCTTCACTGCCAACCTTCCACTATTGAGCCCTAGAGCGAGGCCCTTAATCCTGTCTGCTCCATGTATTTTGTGCTGGATTTTGGCTGACCATGTGCTCAGACTGCAGCTTCTTCACTGGGATCTGCAGAAAACTAATTTCACTGTGTATAAGGTCCATGTGACAAATAATTGAATATTAATCTTAATGTACACTTTCCTCAATCCTCTTAATGTATCGTATAAAAGTTTTACCATATAACATAACACCTTAGTCATCAGGGCAGATATCATGAATAAATTTTCCTGGAAAGGAATCACTGCACACTATTGGCCCTTAGACTCTTGCACTATTTCTGCTGTTTATCACAAGTGGGAACTTAAGAAGAACCCACAGCTGCGTGGTATTTGAAGTTAGAATACAAATTGCAATCTACAACGGCCGTTCAAGTCAAATCAAGGCTTTTGGTTGTGCAGAATAACAGAACCCGGTTATCCCTACACTAATGCACTTATCCCTGCGTTTAGCTGTTGCTTGGATACCATCAAGGTGAAAGGTTTTCTCAGTACACCAGAGACACAGTCGGACTGCCTGCTTTACGTCTGAAATTCTGGCCTCCCAGGAACACCTCTAATAGATCAAACATGTGAAAAAGTCACAAGGTCAGGACTGTAAGGGGGGGGGGTTATAACTCCCAGTCGAGTTCCTGTAATGTAACTCCCAGCCGGATTCCTGTAAAATACATCGTTTACACACTTCGTTGCTCCCTTATTGCATGGAGCAGTTTGATATGCTGCAGACTTTTTGTCTCGACATATATGAATGGATGAAGAAAGCAAGCTACGGTTTTGCAGGCAGAAATCACAGTGCGTTCACACAAGACCAACATTAGTGTCCAATTATACGATTTATGCTCCTTTTATTACAGCACCTAAATGCAAGCGCTTGTCATTCCTGACACATGGTGCTCTTTCTGAGCTCTGCTTAATTTAAATAAATTTCCTTTGCTTGAGTTTCAATTTCATTTTAGTGCCATTTCAGGAAATGATCTGGATGGGAAATGTAACAGAAGTAGTTTCAAGCGGAAATCGCATGTAGGCATAGGAGACCTGTCGTGGAATAGACTGGTGTCCAACTCAGGATAAAGCGATTCCTGAATGAAGAACGTGATGCAGTATGTGGATTCTCTGTTTTTCATAACTGATTATTTATCATGGTTATAGATGTGAGGTCAATCCTGGGAGCAATGGATGTGAGGTGGGAATGTACTGTACCATGGAGCATATGGAGATACAACCCTGGAGCCGGGGGGAAAAAAAACATGCCATTGTGTTAACTGATGTATATTTACTTTATTATTATTATTATTATTATTATTATTATTATTATTATTATTATTATTTTAGTTAGGAATAAGATGGAACTGAGGTTTCGTGGTTTTGCTTAGAAAAGTTATAACTCGGTAGTAGAAGCAGGACACGATATGATGAAGAGCTAAAGGAGGTGTACTGGATGAGAATATTTCAGCATCAGTAATAATCTCACTGATTTCAGACCTCATCTCACTTTAGGACTTTTATAGCTATTTATCTCAGGGGAGAATTTACGTTACTGTTTAAATCCTGCAATATCTTTAGCTCACATACCACACTCTAAGTACATTTTATTTCCATAACTAATAGATGCAACGATTCTCCTCAGTATCCTCCATCAAAGCAGTATAAGACATATAATAAGGATTTGCATTCCAAGTGTATGAGAAAATGTCACATTTCAGCCTTTTTTAAAGATGCTTATACGTGAAGGATTTTGCATGTTTAAATGTAACTTAGTGTGTGTGACTGGCCAAAAAAAAGTCACACACACTAATATTTCATGAGGTTTCCTTTCCCTTTGTTTGCGGCCACGGCATGGTTTTGATAAGCGTACATGTAGGTCGAGATAAATGCCACATTTATTTTCATTAAGTGCCGCATTAATTTCTCTCAAAGATCTTGTATTGATAATGGGAGAGTCAGATCGCTGCGTAAAGCCTTCTCCAGCGCATCCTAAAGATCCTCAGTGGGGTTCAGCCCGGGTCACTTGTGGTGGCCGATCCATGTGTGTAAATGTGTATGATGTCTCATGCTCCCTGAACCATTCTTTCACAATTTGGGTGTGATGAATCCTGGCATTGCAAAAATATATATATATATCGTATCATTCAGTATATTATGCAGGTAGTCAGCTGACCTCATTTCTTGGGCAGAAAACATTGAACCTACAGTAGATCACAACACTGCGCCTGCGGCCAAGGTTAAATCCAGAACTCATCGGAGCACATGGCCTTTTTCTAATGCTCCCCAGTGCATTCTTTATGCTCCCTAAGGCATTTTCCCCCATAAGTCTCCCTGATACGTGGTTATCTTAAGGCTACACATCTGTTTAGTCCCAATCCATTGGCTTCTCTTCGGATTGCGCATGTGTAAATGCTCTTACTTTCACAAGTTCAAGTAGCTGTTCAGGACGTTCAGAGATGATGCTTCAGTACTATCCTTCCAGGTTTTAATAATGTAATTTACATTTCTTAACCCAGTTTTAGTTTAGTTTCAACAAGTTCCTTTTCATTTCTTGACACAGCACAATAATTTGACCCCTCTGAGAAAAAGAAACATGTTTACCATGACCACGTGGTACATTATGTCTATTTAAGTCATTTAAAATGGTTATTTCATTTGTCTAAGCTTAGAACATAAAAATGTCATACACATGTGAACAAAATTGTTGGTACCCTTCGGTCAGTGAAAGAAAAACTTACAATGGTCACAGAAATAACTTTCATCTGACGAAAGTAATGATGAATAAAAATTACATGAATGTTAACCAATGAAAGTCAAGACCATGTTTCAACGGAATTATTAAAAAAAATAATAAACTCATGGAACAGGCCTGGACAAAAATGATGGCACCCCTAATTTAATAGTTTGTTGCACAACCTTTTGAGGCAATCACTGCAATCAAACGATTCCTGTAACTGTCGATGAGACTTCTGCACCTCTCTGCAGGTATTTTGGCCCACTCCTCATGAGCAAGCTGCTCCAGTTGTTTCCGGTTTGAAGGGTGCCTTTTCCAGACAGCATGTTTCAGCTCCTTCCAAAGATGCTCAATAGGATTGAGGTCAGGGCTCATAGAAGGCCACTTTAGAATAGTCCAATGTTTTCCTCTTAGCCATTCTTGGGTGTTTTTAGCTGTGTGTTTTGGGTCATTGTCCTGTTGCAAGACCCATGACCTGCGACTGAGACCCAGCTTTCTGACACTGGCCAGCACATTTCTCTCTAGAATCCCTTGATAGTCTTGAGATTTCATTGTACCCTGCACAGATTCAAGACACCCTGTGCCAGATGCAGCAAAGCAGCCCCAGAACATAACAGAGCCTCATCCATGTTTCACAGTAGGGACAGTGTTCTTTTCCTGATATGCTTCATTTTTCCGTCTGTGAACATAGAGCTGATGTGCCTTGGCAAGAAGTTCCATTTTTGTCTCATCTGTCCATAGGACATTCTCCCAGAAGCTTTGTGGCTTGTCAACATGTAGTATGGCATATTCCAGTCTGGCTTTTTTTCTGATTTGTTTTCAACAATGGTGTCCTCCTTGGTCGTCTCCCATGTAGTCCACTTTGGCTCAAACAACGACGGATGGTGCGATCTGACACTGATGTTCCTTGAGCATGAAGTTCACCTTGGATCTCTTTATAAGTCTTTCTGGGCTCTTTTGTTACCATTGGGATTATCCGTCTCTTTGATTTGTCATGAATTTTCCTCGTGTGGCCACGTCCAGGGAGGTTGGCTACAGTCCCATGGATCTTACATTTCTGAATAATATGTGCAACTGTAGTCACAGGAACATCTAGCTGCTTGGAAATGGTCTTATAGCCTTTACCTTTAACATGCTTGTCTATAATTTTCTTTCGAATCTCCTGAGACAACTCTTTCCTTCGCTTCCTCTGGTCCATGTTGATGTTTGGTGACATGGTGTGTACCACAAACACAGTGACTACCTGGACTACCCACTGTATATATAGGCTGATTACAAGATTGTAGACGCCTGTGATGCTAATTAGTGGGCACACCTTGAATTAACATGTCCCTTTGGTCACATTATTTTCTAGGGGTACCATCATTTTTGTCCAGGCCTGTTCCATGAGTTTATTTTTTTTTTTTAATAATTCTGTTGAAGCATGGTTGAAAAGCAATGCCTGACTTTCATTGGTTAACGTTCATCGACTTTTTATTTATTATTATTTTTGTCAGATTAAAGTTATTTCTGTGACTTCTATATTGTGAGTTTTTCTTTCATTGACCATAGGGTACCAACAATTTTGTCCATGTGTGTATAATTTTAGTAGTGCCGAAGCAAGTCCAATTATTAAATAAAGTGCTTGGCCTCTCCAAATCAGCACTACTCTCTAGTACACTCGTAGAACAATACAGATTGGCCCTGATTACAGTTCTAAATCCTCCTACAGTATGTAGGTGTGAAAATCACTAGGCCACACAAATGAACATATTTTCAACTATTCATGCAATAGACAAGGTGCTTTTGAAATAACAACGGGCTTGGCCTTTCCATATCAGCAGCACTCTGTAGAACGCCCATAGAACAATGCATGTTATCCTTACTACTATTGTGAAACCTCCCATGTAATTCAGAAAATAAATAGAATATCCTAATGGACATATTTTAACCATTGTCATGTAACAGACAATGTGCTGCTTAAATAATGGGGGACTTGGCCTCTTCAAATCAGCACTACCCTGTAGTATACTGATGGAAATTACCAACCATGAGAAAGAAATAACCAAAGAAATTAACGTGTATACAAAGCTTCTACCAAAAGTCCTGTATATAGCATAACGCAGGCTGATTTATCCATTTTTACACTTTTTGCCGAGAAATCTGAAAATCACACTGGACTTTTTTAACAGATTTTGTGACGGAAAAAACAAACCATATTCTCTAACAGCTTGTAATAATTTTTGCACCTTTTGCTAAAACACGCTTTCCTCTAATATGCCAGAATGGATTTATCCCTTCATATAGACACGAATATGCTGTATATTAAATAGATGGGAAACTTGTTTAACTTCACCTTTTTTCACTGCTCTTGCAGTCACTGAGCTTCTGACGACCCATGACATACCCGTGATCTGTGTCATAGTACTTTTCCACATGACTGGCACGGTCAACGATTACTGTACTGTACTCCAGCCTGAGCTGCCCAATGTCGGTACAGTAATGGAGTAAACCAATGACCTGCTCGCTCTCTCTCTCTCTCTCTCTCTCAGTGTTTAGAGGACACTTTCCAATGATAGATGAGGTAGAGGGATGAAAATAGATTATGAGAGAGAGTCAGAGTTCTTCTCCTACCTTGACAAAACATTTTATATGGTACATTCGCTACATTCTACATACTGTATCAGCAAAGGTTTGGCATATATTATTTCTACAGTGAGACTTGTATCGGTACTTCATTGTTTAAATACAAGTCCGTTGATCTACAGAGCTTGGTGTGGTACATGTAGTAGTTTATTGTGGTATCTGACTGTGTTTTCTTCAGCTTTGATACAAGATAGTATAAGATGTGGGTTGGATGTAAATCATCGGTTGGCTGTAAGTTGTGGTTTTGCTTTTGCCTTTTAAACCAAAATTGCTCTGGTTAACCTACAAATAGCGAATTCTGTCAGTCATCACTAACTACACACTTTTCCTTTTGGTAATTCGGCAGGTTGACAGATAGGCCTTATTTCACTATGATTTAATGTTCTACTGTACAACACACAAATAAGATGTCAGACTGGGAAATTGAGAATGTTCGATTTGTGATCCCTGATTTGTTGATTCATATTTCCTAAAAGGACATTTCTCGCTATTTCACATCTGTCTGACCCAATCCTGCCGCAGCATATTGTGAATGCTCCCGGCTGAACAGCCGGCATTCGGAGGCCTCACCTGCACGTCTGTTGTTTTCGAAGGGGTAATGACTGAAATGTCAGGTGTGAGGTTTAGAAGATGAACCACAGTCAGAGCGTTCATTCTGTCACTCAGTACCAAACACCTTACTTTCAAAAATGTTTGCGTTTAAAAAAAAGAAAAAAAAAGAGAGAGCAACTCCTAAGATAACTTTGTCCTGAATTGATAGCTGGTGTGGTCTAGACAGAGTAAAAGGAAAACATTAAGGATGGATAAATTGATGGATTTTAGGAAGGATTCAATGAAGGATAAGAGAAAGTAAGGACCCAGTAAATGGGACGAACAAGTGACTTGATGAAGGAAAGAATGATTAGAGGAAGAAGGGAATCGAGGAAGGAAGAACTAATGAGGCGGAAGGTGGACTCAGTGAAGGAGTGAAGCACTCGGTGAAGAAAAGAACAATTCAGTGAAGAAGGGAATGACAAGAAGCAAGCAAGGACTCGGTGAGAGAAGAAGTGATAGACGGGGTAAAGGAGAAGTGGAGGAAAAGGAAAGAATTGAGGAAAAGAAGAAAGGAACCAAAGAATGGAGTAGAAATCAGTGAAGGCAGCAAGGATTTAGTCAGTTAAGGGGGAAAAGAATGAACCACTGAAGAGAGGAAGGAAGAGGGTAATGAAGGGAAGAAAGCATTAATGAATGAATGGTGAAAGTAATGAGTCGATGAAAAACTAGATAAATGAATCAATAAGCAGGAAGGAAGGAATCAATGATTGAAGGACAGAATAAAGAAGTGACAAAACAAAAAGAAAGGAACAGAAGAATGAATAACAGAATCAATGCAGAAATCGATACATCAGAAACAAGAAACGGTACATAGCCGAGGCAAAGCATTACAGTAACCATAAAACTGGCCTCATTCCAAACGTATGTTATTAATATACCAGTTTAAAGTGTAGATAAATAAAATCTCTCCCACGGTTTCCAACAGGTCTGACATAGTCATGCAGTGGTAGCCTGAAGGGGCATTACGTGCCAGCACAAACAAACAGTACACATGACCTTTAACACAATATTTTGTTTTATTTGGTATTTCTATTAATTTCAGATTTCAGCACATTTTAACCATTTTTGGCATTACTATGATTTAATACGTTCAAACGTATATACGGGGTCAGGATTGTACAATATTTATCCTATATCCTATATATGTAGGGCGGTTCTCCTTAGACATATCCTTTCCTAAGGATGTAATGAATAATTAAAAAAAATAAAAACCAGCTATACAAACATGATGGCAAAAAAAAAAAAAAAAGCACAGATTATAAGTTCACGTTTTTCATGATTGTTAAATTTGTTTCTGTGACAAAATAAGAGTGATGATGATGATGAGGATGTTTTTATTATCATTATTATTTAAGTTTTAACTTATTATATACGTTTTTGCAACGTCATTCCGGCAGCAGTAAAATCTACACGTTTTACAAGTAATAGTGACATTTTGGTTGGATATGACGTCAGAAAACCCAAACGCACAGCGTGATGTCTGAAGCCGTCGACACACACTGACAGGACTTCCATCTAATTATTTTATTTATTTATTTATTTATTTATTTTTACCCGGTCGATCACCGATGCCGTGTTGCTCCTCGGATTCGTGCTGCTTGAGTTTTATTGATCCTCCTGGGATTTAAAAGGAAAAGTTGTGCACAGTGTGAAACTGTGTTTCTCTGCAGAGCGTGTGCGACTGTCAGTACGCACTTTTTATTCGTTTTGCCATCCACGATCGATTCACTAGTAGTGGACGTAACACCGATCTCACGCTCTGTTTGGGAAACGCTGTATTCTATAAAATATATTTAGTATATGTATTCATATCACCGATTTTGTAAAGGGTCACAGGGGCGTAGAACCCATCAAAGGGAACTTGAAGCACAAGGCGGGGAACACGAGAAGCACGCACTCAATCGTTCATCCACAAAACGCCAATCAGCCTACACTGCGTGTCTTCGGACTGTGGGGAAAACTGGAATACTCTGAGGAAATCTACCAGACATGAGGAGAACATGCAAACTCCACGTGCTAAATTCTGAGCTCTGACACCTCCAAGGGAATACGGCTAAAGACCGAGTCACTGTAACTCAAGAGATTGTCTCAGTGTTTAAATTCTATGAAAGGAGGTATAAAAGCTTTAAAACCCTCTGCTGACTTGATCTGTAATTCCAATAAGTCAATGATAAACTGTTCCTTTTTCTATTATCTGACTCCCACTCGATCAAAAGCAGAGATTTCTTTTAAGCAGCGCTATTCAGGCATTCTGTTCAGAGAATTGTCTACTGAATAATTTTGTATTATTCTTAGAAAAGTACCCAGATCAGCCACTGAGAGGTGAACTGAACGAACTTTATCACCAACTACTGTATACACCAGCCAACTAGTAACGGCATGATGGACCCCACTAGGCTCACCCATGCTCATCGGGCCAGCTTGTCCGATTCGATCCCACAGAAAAGCCAACGCAGCAAAAATCAACCAAAAAAGTCGATGCTGGCCATGATAGATCCACAGTCTGCTGTGCACAGGCCCAGCAGTCGAAGAGCCCAACCCTGCTGACCCAGCCTCTAAATTCCCTCGTTCCGAATTCAATCAAGCACCCACAGTATGCAGCAGACAAACAAAGACTAATCCATAGTGGCCCCACCCCAGAACCCACAGCACTCAAAGGATCCTCTGCCAATATCCTGGTGCCGAACACCACAGCACACCCCATGAAGCCACACTGGAGCACACGAGGCACCTGACATCTAGGGGTAGTTTTAATATTGCGACATTAAGTTTAATGTTAAAACAGTGAATCATTTTCAATGTTCAGTTGCTCAACTGACTCCTGTTCGTCTCTAATGTCAGCTTCTAAGGCACCACACAATGCGAGTGCAATGCAATCCGCTTCTACTGTCACTCTCGGTCAATTTCCTTCTGACGGTGGTTTTCTAAAGCCTGTTGAACAAGATTTTATTCGCTTGGCTTAATTTCATGTGTGCCAAGCATTGGATTCTGACAGCCACTCCCTCTGAGCTGATTTACTGCCAGTTCTCGAGTTTAGATAGTACTGTAACAATGTCGTGACCGTCATCTCTTAGTGCTGTTTTTCCTCTCTCTGTGGGCTAGAGCCTCTTTTCACAGGGAGATGCTATGGATAATGGCTTATTAAACAGAAAGATTATAAAATACTTTTGAAAGTTGCTCAAAATAAGAGTCTGTAACATGCTGTGAATGTAAAAGTTGGTCAATAGGTGTGTGTTTTTGTTTTTGACTTGATAAGATTTGCAACTCTATGAGATCAACAACCTGATGAATGAACCAAAGTTTGGTAAAAACATCCGCTGGTCAGATAAATCCTAATTTGTGCATCGAGATGCAGATGGTAGGGTTTGAATTTGGCATTGTCTGGATGAATCCATGGATCCAGTCTACCATTTATCAGTAGGTCAGGTTGCTGTTGGTGGATTAATGGTGTTGTGCATCCATTTCTGTCGACAGACTAATGACGTTATAATGTTATTTCAGGCTTGATAACGTGTCACGAGTTGTCTCAAAGTGGTCCATGAACATGACGGTATGTTCGGCATACTTCAATTTCCTTTTCAGTCCCCAGATTGGAATTCAAAACCAATACCAATTGTTGTAGAATGACAAATCTAGGATGGCTGGTATGCAATTTTAATTGCCCTTGCAAGACCTGTTTAATGGATTTTCAGCATGGTTATTTGAGTAACTGTAGTTTGACTGTCTGCACAAACCAGTCTCGTAGAAGTGTAGCTGTTGAAAAACCAAGCAATCAATTGTCCTATATTTTGAGATTCCAACTCCTCTATACTGGAATTGCTAACCACTAACCCATCATAGCCCACTGTTTATTATATAAGCTATATAGTTTGGCTTCTACCGTGACTGGCACAACTGAAGTTGAGCTGAGTAAGTCACACCCAGGTCTAAATATGATTCAGGAACATGCTGTGTGCTGTAGGCTCTAGGAGCAGTGATGACACAAAGTTATGTAATCACCGAAGGCACAATCTGCCATTCCAGAATCTTTCCATATTAATAGCATTGCCATGAAATGCATTTATGCAAGTTAAAAATATTAAAAACTAAGATAATACATATTATGCTATTACAATGTAGTGAAATTACAATGATTTGATTCATCATTACAAAACAAATATACTGTGTGTGTGTGTGTGTGTGTGTGTGTGTGTGTGTGTGTGTGTGTGTGTCAATATGCATCAGGATAATGTATGTTTTAAATTATACAACAGTGCCTGTAGTTCCGATCGAGTAATCTGATTGGACGAGAGGCAATCTGTGATAATATAATAACTTTATGCATTACTCCGTATTGCAGATGTTCTAATAACATTTCTAAATCCTAAGTTCTAAACACTATGGCCTTAATGTTGTTTTATTTATGCCTAAATCAAGCTACAAAGCCAACCAGCTTCTAACACAGCCTAATTCCCTAATCTCTCTTTCAAGGGCACTGCTTGGTGTGTGGAACAAGAGATTGGACACCCTAGTGTGCTGTTTTATAATCTACTCTAATCTAATCTAATCTGATCTAATCTAATCTAATCTAATCTAATCTAATATATAATAATATAATATAATATAATATAATATAATATAATATAATATAATATATAAAAAGTCACACATAATCAGAACTAATAAAACTTTTCGCCATTTCTTCTTTTTAGTTGCCTGTTTACTGTATTTGTGTGAGAAAAGAGAGACAGATGTGGAGCCAGTGTTAGCGTGAGCCTTTAAATTTTTATATTCTTGTAGAAGGTTCAATAGGATTCATAGTTATTTCTTATTAATTTTTATAGTTTTTTTTAAAAGAAAATGTTAAAAGTCATATATTCTAAAGTACAATTTTAGCTTTTCCCCCAGTTTTCTATTTTCAACACTCAACACTGCACTTGACAGTAGCTGCATTTACATGGACCCTAATGTTCCACCAATATTTGGAATTACTGTATATTCTAATCAGAATAAGGGCTCTAGGTTGTTGATTTTGGGATCTGAGCATCCACGGTCGAGCCCCACTGTCGGTGGGTTGCAACACCCCACACTACCCACTCACTGCATGCAGTGCGGGTTCCAAGCTTGGTCTCCAGCATAAAATCCGTGTGTGCGGATCGGACGGTCCGCGGTGGCGACCACTTGATGGGAGAAGCCAAAAGTAAGTTTATTCCAATCAGAATAAAACAGCATCATGGGAGCACTTCAGTCAGAACCGACTAGCCTGATCACAATTAATTTTCAATCAGAATGTACAAGGGGTGGTGTAAACTTTCGATAAACCATTCAGTACGAAAATTTGTCACAGAGAGTGGAATCATTCTGTGCATGTCAAAAAAGTGACATCTTATTTGAACAGCATGCGAATAAACAGTTGGGTGATTGATCTCCTTTCAGGTTGAAGAAATATCGTCCATGTATCTGCAGCCGGAGACGGGCCTAACCAAACTCTCGAAAACCTGGAATGCGAGAAATTCCTCTCTGATGCCGGTAGCTGATTAGATGTTTTTATGATGCAAGAAAAACAGGTTGAACAGTTAACCACTAAACCATGCTCCAGTTTGTTCCCAGCATGGAAACTGACAGGACAGTAACGTATTATGATCAGATGCTTGTTATTCATCTCCGAGTGCAATATGTCATAACTGAAGTAGACTTGGTTCCATTTTCTGATATTACTGAGCCTTTGGTCAAATGTCAATCAAACCTTTAAACTCTCACTCTCCCCCTCTTTATCAGGGTCAAAATGAAGGACTCACCTTCATAACAGGGGAACAGAAGAAGCCTTCACAGAAGAAGAAGACGAATACAGGACTGGTAGTGGGAAGTGTCCTGCTGCTGCTGCTGGTCTTAGCGGCTGTGGCTGGATTTCTGATATGGTGGTTCGCTGGTATGAAAGTTTTTAAATCTAATTCGTTCCTATGACATTCTGAACCTAATTAATATATGAAGTGTTAAAAAATTGGTCTAGACTAAGTCTTAGAAATAAAAATAATAAGGATTTTTCTAATATATGGGCTTGATTCTGTATATTATGAATATAAAGCGCTGTTTCAGTATAATGCGATACAAAGTTTGGGTTTAAAACTGCCACCGGCTATAGAAGCAATGCTTGCTTTACCAAGATTGACGATCATCTATAAGCCATGGCCCATTATCTGATGGTCATTGGTTCAAAGGCAATGGCTGCATTGCAACAACCTTGATAGGAGCATGCCCTAATAAAGAGTGCGGCTGAATCTGGGGAGAAAAAAAAAAAGAGTAATAGACACAAGGTCTGGGTACCAATCACAAAAAGTGAGGCACATACTGTAGTCCACAATTTCTTTATTAAGACCAACATGCGTATAGAACACATGCCCTGTTATGTGTTGTACTGTTCTACACAAATTGAGAAATGTCTTGGTCAAATCATACCAGCCCATTATTCTTGACTGTCCTAACAGCATGATTTATTCTTTTAATGTTCAGGATGACAAGTTAAATTATGGACCGAAATTAGAAAAATGTAAGAAAATATGTTCAAGTTATAGTTCAGCTTGAGATGACGACAGGATGAACTTGAAAGGAACCACACATCCTCATTCGGGTGATATCAGATAGTATGATCATAAAATGGTATGCTTTCATTGTTGGAGACGTGGGTACAAAACAGTTTAACACCTCTTTTGTTTTTTCTTCTTTTTTTTCTTTTTCCAGTCAGGCCCAACTCAAAGCTCCAGGCGGACACGGCGCCTAAACTGGGAGCCCAGCGAAATCTGGGAACACGAGTCTTTAGCGGAGAGATGAAGCTGATAGATGCCACTTACAAGCCTGAATACAATGACCCCAAAAGTACAGTGTTCAGAGAGACAGCTGATACACTGCAGGACATTGTGAGTTTCTGTAGTATCGCATCTTTTCTTGACTGTAATGAACCCTCAGGCACATGCTAAAGAGTCTCTATGACTCAAAAAAAAAAATTTAAATATATCAAAGAGGTGGCCAAACGTAACTAATAATATCAATTGAGATCCAACAGTGGTGATTTTTTTTTTTTTTATTATTGTTTTCCAGGGGGATTAATGTAATGTCGCTGACAGTACCGTTGATATTCACCAATCTGTGGTTTTATTTATACAAGATAAATGTACAGTACAGGCCAGAATAATAACCATCTGTTTAACTCCAGCAGAGGGTGCTACAGATATTATTTAGGATGTCTGGCATCCCTCCTTTTTTGACATCTTTTATTCTGGATCACGAGACATATGGGTCAAAGTCGAACAGGGTAATATAGTTATGCATATTAATACATTTTCATAATATGAACTGCCTTTGAAAGTAAAAAAAAAAAAACACACACACATGCACAAGTATGGCTAGGATATTAATTGTACTACTAAAATACTCCAGGTAACACAACACTAATTAATCATTACTGATGAAATAAAATAGTTGTATTACAGTACCTATGAAAAATCCCAAGAGGAAATGTGTTTTAATTGAGAGAAAGTCACGTTAACTGTCTACCATGGCATTTTAGGATCCGCAGTAACGTTTCACTTCAGAGGAAACCGTACGTTGTGTCTTTTAATTAGATTGTAGGTGAGTCACTAGACTTCCTCTCTTTTGCTTCTCTTTTGGAACTTTTAAATGGTTTCACTTTTAAAGGAAAACGAGTCTATCTACTGGGCAAAGATTATTTTAATGGCCGACCTGTTCTGATTTTCCAAGGCTGATGGTAATAACTGCCTCCGTGGCACTATGCTCTATTTAACACCCGTGTAAAGCTGGTATTATTTTTAGTGACTGCAAGATCAATCATGGTTTCAGCGGCAAAGTGGTTCAAAAAGGAGAGTTTTCATACTGTATGTTTTTTTTTTTTTTCCCTTTCTTTGTTCAAAGCCAGAGGAAATCATTTTCTGCGCACCTACACAAGTCTCATTATGATGAGGTTATTCGAAGGAATAAAAAACTTCTCCAGTGGGTCGTGCGATCGCGCTTTTGGTACCTTTCACCTCAGGTTTATTTTTAAAATACTATAACCTCCGCTTAGTTGGAATATCCGTTAGTGTGTTTAGTTCTTAAGTCACTCCGGTGTTGGATTCAGTACCATATAATCTCTCAGTCACAGAAGTCATGCAAAGATAATTGTGATGAAATTGAACTGATGAACCTTTCACAGCTCCTATTCAGGTAAAAGAGGCTGAGAGAAATATTTTGTAGCGGGAAAAGCTCACACACTGTTTTAAAATTCATCTTGAAGGATTCGTGCTTTGTAGTTCCTGACAGCAAGACAGTTAATAATGTTAATGTTACACTGGATGGATCATCCAACGTTTTTTACCGGTGTAGACAACCTTAGCAGTGCCGTCTTAGAAAGAGGGTTCTTCATGATTTTCCGTGTGCAGTTCTGGCCAATAGTATGAAGATGACATACTGTTATAGTTCTCCTTGTGCACAAAGCAAGTGATGCCACGGGGCACACAGTACACCCCCGCACAAAAATGGCTTACAGCAAATTCACTGTGAACTTCTGTGGCAAACTTCTGTACATGATCTTCTGGAAGCTATCAAGCCTGCATGGATTGAGCGAGTGACACTAGAGGACGGCAGATTTTTTTATTTGACTCTATGATCAGTCGGATCCAGGACGTTTTGAAGAATAAACTACTTAAAATCGATTGTTGTATAGCAACTTGATAGCATACAATACGAATTGCTCGTATTATGGGGCCACTGAGTGACGCTGCGGTAAAGTGCTCGCCATACAGTATAATCTCGAGTTTGAATCTCAGGTGATGCTGTAACACTCACACATAAATCACGGCTCTACAGCTAATAACAGGCATCTGTGAGCTCATGCAAGCGGAAGGATTGCAGGTAGAACTGTCCTTCCATTGTGTTACGCCACTCCCAATGGTGCCTGAGCGAGCCCTTCAAAAAGGTGTGGTTGGTGGCGTCATGTGGCTTGGAGGAAGCATGTGATAGCCTTTGCCCTTCCTGGTTGGTAGTTAAAGCCCTGATGACGGGTGGGAGTGGGCTATGAAAACAATCAAAATAAATCAATAATCAGTACGTCAGCCTCCGAGTGGCGCAGTGGTTAAAGCGCTCGCCCTATCATCCGGAGATCGCTAGTTCGAATCCCGGGTGGTGCTGTAACCTCTCGCAGCCGGAGGTCTAGAGAGAGCTGATTGGCCGAGTTCTCTCAGATGGGAGGGATGAGAGGTACATAGTGCTCCGACATTAACCATGGCTCTACAGCCAGTCAGGGGCGTCTGTGAGCTCACGCAGCGGAGGGAGCGGATAGCGCTGTCCTCCGAGTGTGTTACGCCGCCCCCAACGGTGCGCGAGCAAGCAGTTCGAAAAGATGCGGTCGGCTGGTGTCACGTGGTTCGGAGGAAACACGTGATAGTCTTCGGCCGTCCCGGCTGAGTGGTAGTAGTAGCCTTAATGTGGGAGCGCCCCCTAGTGATCGGAGAAAAAAAAAATAAAAAATAAAAAATCAGTACGTCATTAAAACATTGAATTCCGCTTTTGTCTTAATAATTTTGGAAACCAATCTATGTGTAGTTGCATGGTTTGCTAGATTGAAGGTTTGATCCTATTTGAGGAAGGACCTTTTACAACTGAGAAACCATTAAAAGCTTAGGGTTTCATTTGTAAAGATACACTGTGCGTTCATATTGTATAAGGCGAAAATCCACATTTTCCTAACCAAACTGAGCAAAGGTAGTAGTTTAATTTAGAAAAATCATTTCCACAACAATAATGTTCTTTTGTTTTTAATGCCAGATGTAAAAGGTTTGATTCTAATGCTTCTGAATGTGCTATTTGAATGTGCATGCAACTGTTTTGTGAAACTAAACTAAATATCTTGGAATACTCCACATTTCATTTCAACTCAAAACTGAAGAACTTAAAATGACAGAATTATCATGTACTGTATATACGGAACCATATTTCTGACGTCTGTATTTTCTTGGACTGCTCCGAATCACCATAAAAGTGTGTGAAACTGCTGCTCATTAAACGTGCATAAATTTGCAGGACAAAACAGCAGCATTTATTAAAATTGAAGAAAATGGAAGTTTAGAATATGAACCACTTTCTTGAGATTTACAGTAGTAAGGGCCATGAAGCTGAAAAAAGAGAGAACTCATGGTAATACAATGTGTAGGTGCAGCTTAGTGCAATGTTCCCCAAACCAGTTCTCAGCTGATAAAACTAACAACTTGGTACAGGCGTGTGGGAAGCTGGACCGGAGGAACCGCAGGAGAAACACTGACTGAGTGACAGACCCGTACTGACCCCTAATGATTTTTAACCAGCACCTGAAATTAATTCCGACAGCACTAAAACTCAATGCGCATTGTTAGCCGATCACCCAAATTAGCCACCCGTGCCAGCATAAATGATGGCTGAAATAGCAGTAATTAGCACGTCTCTTAGGAATTATTTCCTCTGTGTTAATATTTCCCCTAAGACAAAGGAAACACTGTTTTTCCTACAACTCTATTTCAAACCAAGTTTCAGGGAAGTGCACTTGAGGTTAGCAGCCCATGCAGATTTAAGTGTAATTCGTCTCTCCCCCTCCTGTTTCCCCATAACACAATATTGGACGGAAGGTGTGTATGCAACAGGTATCTGTTTTGCTTGGTGATCTGCTAGCTGACACGCACACAGATGGATGGATGTGTAACGTGAACAGGTTCAATAATGGACTGCATTATGCTGATGTTCCATTTTCACAGCCATCTGTGATTGCTGAAAATCTTGAAGTGCTTTTCAAGTGAATTCTCATTAGAATGCAGGGTGTTGTTAGGAACATACGAGGCATTTCCCTATTTAAAGTGTAACGGGTTTGTGGCGGTTAATCTTTAAAAAGCTTCAGAAGTTGAGTTGTGGACGATTTTAAAGACTATTTTACAATCCAGCATATTCTGGCATCTGTAATTTTTGCGAAAGTGTTTTTTTTCTTTTCTTTTCTTTTCTTTCTATCCCCTATAGGATGACATCATGGTCCCAATCCTCTTCCACTTTCTCTACTGCTCTAACACACTCACTAAACCCTGTAATTAGCTGCTGAGGTGAATCATGTGCCTTTGAGCAGGGAAAGTAAATGATCAAACTGCACTGGGCTCCAGTCCTTCAGCCCAGGATTTAACGGCCTCGTGTAGAGAGGCTGCTAACATTTGGGTACTTGAATCGCGAATTAAATTTTACAAAATGATTACTATAAGACTTTTCTGGTTCGCCTGGTTTTCACATAGGCATGTGTTGATACAGTATAAAACCTTCATGCTGTGATAACAACCATTTTGCTTTATCCTCAGTATATCTTGCTGTTATCGAGTGCAGATTGCTGCACATCTGTTTGAGTGCAACAGATGGAAATGTCAGGTATCCCGTCAGGTTAGCCTTATGTTTTCCAGCTCTGTTGTAAAAGCAGTGAAGATTCTGAATGGTTCTGATTTACAAATCCTCGCAAAACTCCTCTGTGTGTGGCCCATGTTAGCCAGATAGCTAGTGATGGCAATGTAAATGATATACATGTAGTAGTAGTAGTAGAGATTAATTCCCGTCAGTGCATGTTCACCAGCTTTGGTAGCTGAGAAGTGAAAAAAGATCGTACAGCAATGCGCTTTTCATATAGCTATAATGCTTTTCAGAAATCCTTTCAGATTAGCTAATGTTATCCATCTAGCTAGAACTTCCCAGTATGGTTTTCCAACCATCATTTTAGCCAGCAGCTCATCTGTGAAAATGATGAACCTCTATTGTGAGAGGGAGTGCTGTTGAGACAAATAGCGACGCGGCAGTGATGACATCGTAGCATGATCGGCAGTGCTATATTCAGAAATACAGCATAACCTTGAGTGCTATTGCTTTTACGCAACAGTTCCTCAAATGGCATTTATAATTAACAGATTGTGATTTATTTCTTTATTTAGCCAGTTATTTTGCTTCGCAAACCGCATCCTTCCGCACTAAAACTAAAACAGCCACTGGGAGTCAGTGTAATTATCAGGGGTGAAAGTCGTTTTAAGTTCTTCCCAGTACAGCGTAGCCAGAAAGTAAATTTGTCTTCATACGTCCATTTATTCCACTTCAGATTATCAGCTCCGTTAATTTGTGGGTTTTGGGGTCGAATCCCAAATAGTGTTGCAGTAAATGGAAATCTAGTGCGCTATGTAGAGTGAACAATCCTATACCCACACACCAAGTATTAGTGGATAGAGAAAGTTTTGGGACTTGGGTTAGAAGCTAGTTTGCTTTGTGGCTGTAAAATAAAACATCATAAAAGGTATTTGGAACGACCTAAACACAGATATTAAATAGACAAAGTGAGCATTATTTAAAATGGCCTGACTTTATCAGATGCGTTTTCTTGCTAATTGTGCATCCATTTTTGATGTGGGTTTTTGCTTCCGCTCTCTCCTCAGTATGGCGGAACACTCTACAGTAGACACAGACAGTTAGTGTAATTAACGATTGTAGAACACATGGGAAGTGAAGTGATGCATATACTGTAGTTAAATGTTGTGGTGTTACCGTCTATTATCTTTTTTTTCTAGCTAAGATTAAATAATGTTACTACAGTAGTTTGTCATAAATGTTTTAAAAAAATTAATAACATTTCCATCCAGTCTAGCTCATTTTAATCAACATGTACAGGAGTAAGGATTATGACAATGCTCATGTTAGCTAATGCCCGTCAAAGGTAAAGATAATAAATGTATATTTATTTTAAAAATGGATTAGAAATCATTACAAAATTCCAGTACGGCTAGCTCGTGTTAGGTGGCCGGTGTATAGTAGCTTAGCAGTAAAACATGAGAACCTGTATTAGCTAAAATACTTTCAGATTAGCTAATGTTAGTCAGCTAGCTAGTGATTGCAATTTGTCAGGAATATTGTATAAATATGGATTAAAATCCAGTCAGGGAAGCTCATTTGAGTCCATTTGTAGTAAATATTTTGATGATTGATTTTAATCTGATTTAAAATCTTTTCACATTAGCCTAAGCTATTCAGCTAGCATTTTATATTATAAATGTTTGTAAATATGACCTAAAATCCTCTAAAAGTTCTGTCAGGTTACAGTAGCTCACTCTAGCTTGTTTTTGTTTCGTGACTTTTCCATCATTATTCACACACAAGCATGAGAACGAGTTGAATCAGCCTGTCATTTTTAACCTGCTTAGTTAATTATGCCATTAGCTCAAATTATCTCCATAGTATGACGACGAGTTGAAGCAGTGCTCAGCCCATGCGCCAGTAAGCAAACCCTACAGAAATAAAAGACCTAATTACTCTCTTTAGTTCCTAGAGCACAAAAAGTGCAGGGAAAATAAAAGGGCAACCTACAGTACTGTATGTAATCAGCTCTCAAGCTGAAAATAGTTTGTACGCGTTTAAAGTGCGCACAGCAATCCTTCTTTGAAACCAGTGCTTTTAAATGGCTGATTCTAATTGGTCAGAAGGCATACTCTAAAGAAAGCTCTGACTAAGTGGACAGTGGTGCCTAAAACGAATAAGACTCCGGGTTGCTGATCGGAAGGTCCTGGGTCCAAGCCACAGCACAGTCAACCTGGTAATGTTGAGCAAGGCCCTTAACCCTGTCTACTCCAGGGGCGCTGTATCCAGACCGACCCTATGTTCTGAACCCGGCTTCCTAACTGGAATATGCAGGGGAAAAAATTCACTGTGCTGCAAAGTCAAAATAATTCTAATATGTACTGTGTCCTCAGTCTAATACTGCACATTAACAAAGTAAACCAGGGCTTTGTGTGGCAGACAATGCCAATAAACAGAATTAGGGATGAGCAGGCCCCCAAAAAGAGCAAACTGTCGGTCACATTCCAGACCCCTCTCCCAGCCTCCATGGCGCCATCTCGCTAATCTTATCTGCCCTTTTAGACAAGGCAGCATCTCTAACATGAAGAAGCAGGAAATTTATCCAAGAAAGGCTGTGCGCCTGGAGATATAAAGTATAGGCGACCTCCAACTCCAGTGGTGTAAATTGGCAATCTGATAAACAAAGGAGGCAGTTTTACACCTCTGAGTGGGGAAAAACCCTTCCTAACTAGACTCCCTAGATTACTGACCATCTCTTTGTTCATTGAATGGCAAACATCCTGGGGTCAAAGAGGCATACGGCAGAGACACTATTTAAACAATCTGTAAAGTGTGCCAGTAGGGCAAAATGCTAGATACATATTCAGCATGTTTTTTTGTCTGTGTGTTATGTTTGATTATTCTGCATAGCTTTAAAGATATTTTCAGCATTTACAAACCCTTTTTATTAAACAAAGCTATAAATTAGTGTGTAAGATAGGGGATGTGTGGTATCAATCGAGAGCTTATTTTATTCAAAGAACAGTGGTGTACACGGAAAATTGGTCGCATGAACAAGAGCTCATATGAAGATAGTTTATAAAAGGTATTAAAAGTGTAATCGGCTTGGCCCCACGTGACAGCCGTAAACCCAGCCTAATGTACGTACAAAAGAGGGAACCAAGTGAGGCGTGGCTAAGCCGCGCAACCACATCCGATTGGACCAATCCTCCGTGGGACGGACTGACACAAAGGGTAAAAACTCAGTGTCCGAACTCGTCCAAACACGTTCTATGTCCTCGTCCACGTCTTCGTCATGACCATCTGAAGGAAGCAAGCTCTTTGAGAACTCTTAACGAGACTTCGTGCAAGAACTGCAACGGAGAAAACCACAGAAGAAGTTCCAGAGCGCGCCATCGGTAACCAGGCAACCAAGCCTCACCAAAGGGCTTTCCCGAAAGACGTCATTTCAACTACAGCACCAACCAATCAGTAACGACGTGATTCCCAAAGAATGCAGCAGTCATTCCTGGTCCACTTTATTGTAAACCCTACATACTGTATTAATGGTGGAAAATGCATCAGGTATTTTGTCCACATTAAATGTACTGACATTACGTATAAAACCCTTACGTATAATGGTGAACAATGCCAGTCATTCGTTGTCATTATCATGTAAAATACTATATACTGGTAGTATTTGGTGCGTTGGGCATTGTAAACCCTACAACACTGAACACTGCGTAATAGTAGTTGATCCATCCGACTGGTCTTTTGTGAGGATCCCTTGATCGGAGCACATCATCATATACTCTTGTCATCATTGTGGTCACTGGCGGTAGTACAGTAGTGTGGCTGATATATTCGTATCAGTGTCTTCACTAATGTGTTTTTTGATACACATCACTCGACATATCATTATTGTGTGCCCTCCCAATAACGTGGCCAGAGTTGCGGTTAAACTTTGATGACTAGATGATCCTGCTCTCATTGCATGCTGTTTTTTGTGCTGGCTCAGTTAGCTCTCTTTAACATGAAGTCTTTCATCTCGAAAAAGCCCAGCTTCAAACAGACTGCGCTGTAATCTGATGTGCTCTGACATATATTCGGGGGAACTATAAGTAGGATTGCATTAAACCTGTCAGTGGAGATGTGATGGCTTATGTAAAATTAAAATTGGGCCTTGAAATCCATCAGTATCTTTACGTTTTTTTTTTGTCTTTTTTCTGATGTTAAATGAGACGAGGGCATGAGAGTGGTGTAGCGTTGGGGTATAACTGGACGTGTGGGGGAGGGTTGGGGCACATCTTCATTTCCTTGAGCTGAGCTTTGACTTTCAGAGCTTACAGAATCAACATGGTAAATATCATGAATTATAGATGAGTAATGCTAAGCAGATAAGCCTGCAGCATGATGTATTTCTATATTTAGCCTTATCTGGAGCTCAAAATAGTCTCCATTGTTGTTTGGAAAATGTTATTTTATGTAAATACAGGAACTCATTGCTGATTTCCTAACACTAAGTATCAAACTTGTATTAAGGTTCTGGATAGATGCAGTATGTACTATACATGTTATAGCAAATTAGACATACAGTGTACAGTGGCGTCAAAAAGACAGAGACAACATACTTTTTTTTTTTTTAATGGAAACTTAACAAAAAAAGGACAAAGAAAGTAAATGTTCAATATTAATATTTAATATTCAATATTCTGAACTACTTCCAGATCTCAAATATGTTTGTAATATGTGACATTGAGATCTTAACTACTTTGCCCCAAAGGTAAAGTTTTCCTGGAGTCTTCTCCTTTCTATTAAAGCACATGTTTAATTGATACTTTGACACCTTTGATGTATCAGGTTAGATAAAATCGTGTTGCTCATGTAAGCCCAAATGTGCTGCCATTATTGCAAACAAATTCAGGTCACTGCTGATAATATAGCGAAATTCATTAATTTTAGCCTTTATTTATACTGCTGCGTGTGTTAAAGTTGACCCGAGGTTCTACACAAGGTCGTGAAAAATACGAATAACAACAATGGTCACCATTGACCTCCTTGGTCCCTAGTTGGAGGCCAATGGTGACTTGACCTTCGACCTTCTGATCAGTAACCTCAGAGCCTTAACACACTAAGCCACCACTGCCCCCTATAAATTAAATGATATTTTACATTTAGAATAATATAATATTATATTTAATTATAATAAAAAAAAACTTTATTAAACTTTATTAATAGTAGTATAGTATCTAGTAGTCTTAGAATTTGTACATTGCTGTGCATGTAATCACAGATTTTTGACTATTTACTGAGCTCCTTGGACTTCCAGTAGTACTCGGTGTAAGCCAAACCAATGAGTGCTGTCAAGCAAACCCTTTTATGTTGGCACAAAGACACTACTAGCTGTAACCAGTCATGATCATTAACAAGAAGTCTCGTCTTCCTAGGCTTGGCAAAGTACTGTAAAAGACGTTTCTGGATATTCAGCAGTATCAAATTATCAATCTTAGTAGGTGTATGCATATGTTCAACGCTACAGGTATAAATTTGATCCTTAAGTCCTTAAAGTGTTTATATCAGAAAATGAAAAATAACATTGTACTCCAAATTCTTCAGGTTTTTGTCTGTAAATTATGTTGTAAAAAAATTCTATTTTTTAATGTTTATTTATACCAATTCACTTAAAAGTAAATAAAATCAGAAGAAGAATGTAAATCAAATAAATATTAGCTGTGACCCTTTGGCTTCAAACCAGCATCAGTTCTTACACTTGCACAAAGTCAGAGATTTTAAAGAACCAGAGTCAGGTGTATGATTAACCAACTATGCCAAGCATGTGCTAATGATATAGTCATTATCTCAAACAGACACTGTTGTGCAGGAGGCTTAAAACCGGGTTTTAAGGTGAGGTTGTGGAACAAGCAACAAGAAGCAAGGTAGTCGTACTGCATCAGCAAGGTCTCTGCCAAACAACGATTTCAAAGGAGGCATGTGTTTTAAAGATGTGCTGTTCAAGCTGTCTTAAAGACACACAAAGAAATGGACAGTGTTGCGGACCATAGACTCAGTGGTTGGCCAAGGAAACTTAATACAGGAGATGAAAACATTTCATGCTTACTTACCTTCAACAACATCAGCAGTGCCATCAACGAAGAACTGGCAGCAACCAATGGTTCTCGCCAGAAGTAGTCTTAATGCAAGAACTTCGGCCCAAAAGTCATACCTCCGACGTGGAAACAAACGAACTGGGAACTGGGGTGCAGAAAAATGGCAGCTGGACTGCTATGGACTTATGAGTAATTTTTCTTTTTATATTTGGGTGTAGCAGGAAGCAGGATGTTTGTCAGAGGACTGGAAAACTGTACAATAATGAGTTCTGTAGGCAACAGTGAAGCATGGTGGAGATTTCAAATGGACTTGGAGACTTGATCAGGATTAATGGTGTCCTCAATGCTGAGAAATACAGACAAAGAATTATGCATTATGAAGTACCATCAGCGAGGCGTCTGATTGGCGCCAAATTTATTCTGCGGCAGGACAAGGACCCCAAACATACAGCCAATGTCATTTAAGGATATTTTTGATCTTCAGCATAGAGAAGAACAAGGATCCCTGGAAGTGATGGTTTGGCCCCCAGAGAGCTCGATCTCAACATCATCGAGTCTGTCTGGGATTACATAAAGAGACAGAAGGATTTGAGACAGCCTACATACACAGAATATCCGTGGTTAGCTCTCGAAGATGATTGGAGCAACCTACCTGCTGAGTTCCTTCAAAAACTGTGTGCAAGTGTACCCAGAAGAATCGATGCCAGGCAAAGGGTGGTCACACCAAATACTGATTTGATTTGGATTTCCACTTTGGTAATTGATAAAAATGAACTGTTAACACTTCTATAGCATTCTTACTTTACATCATTTTTTTACAAGACCAGCATGTATATGCACATATTTAACTCATTAAAAAACTACCTCAAGTATTTTCACAGACTATAGTCGTAATATATTACATCACATCCCACTTCTGACAAGAGCACATTCTTTCATACTTCAGATTTTATGTATATATATATATATTTTGTAACTTTGTTGGAATCTGTTTTATAGGTTCCTTTTGTAAAAATTATTTAAGGTCACGGAGCGGTCGTATAAGCATTTCACTGCATATCGTACTGTGTATGACTGTGTATGTGACAAATAAAATTTGAATTTGAATTTGTATGTATGCATTTATTTCTGTGTATATTTATATATGTATTTATGCCTGCATGTATGTATGTACATATGTATTTATGTATATGTATAATATTTTTCTTTTCTTTTCTTTTGCTCTCTGACCAAATGATGGTCTGCGACCTGGGAAGAGCATGAATGTTATCATAATTTTTTAAAATATAATCATATATACGGTATGTTTCAGATTTCACAGTGGCAGGGAAGGAAATGAGACGAAATGATTTAGGAAAAGAGAATAGATGCCTTCTGGATTCATGAAGTAAAATAGGTGTTATTCAACTGTAACTAATAATAATAAAAATTTAAATAAATAAATAAATAAATCAGAAAAGGTTGAGATAAATTCTCCCGATTAGAAGTTTTTTTTCTTTTTGTTGACACTTTTTGTCAGTGTTTTGTGTCCTTTCTTTAACTGTTTCAAGTGTTTTAGCTCCCTCCACAGTATGTCCTCTGTTCTCTCGAGACGGGTTGCATGAAACATGTGCAATCTCTTTTCAATCATACGGAGCATTCTATAGGTCACATCTGACCATATTACGCATTTCCATATAAACCCAGTCTGAGACTTATCGTCCAGGCTTTTTATCGCTTTAAGCTAGCCATCACTTCTAACCCACGCTCAGATTGTATTATAGAGCCGGGGAAAACTGCCCATGTCAGCAAAACCATTGATTTCATTGCTCTGTGTGCGTGAGTGTGTGTGTCAGTGTGTTCGTGTGCGTGTTTTTCCCTGATGTCATTTAGGCCCGAGTTTTGCTTGCATCCTACGCTGAAATGGAAATTGTGAATAAAACGGTTCATATCAAGGTTTATGAATTTTAACAGCCGCCACCGCCGTGAGCATGTTTTATACAATTATTCATATCACTCACAAATCGATAATGTCTTTTCCCTCTGTTTTCAGCTTAATAAGACAATCTCCAACGACGAATTTCTTCGCAAGTACTACAGTCAGTCTGTCATCTCTGCCTTCAGGTAAGACTGGAGTATGTGAGCAGAGCTTTCCGAGAGACAACGATTCCTTTTATAGTTCATAATACTGATGTGGTTTTATCTACTGCATGCAGTTTTATTTTACAGCAGCTAATTTAATGTTATTTGTGTATTGCTTGTAATACTTGCCTTTGTTACAAAACAGCTTCCCAGACATGAAAAGTATGGATATAAATAAAAAAAGGAGATGTTTCCTTGTTTAGCTTATTAACAAGGCATCTAATGAATAGCCAGGTTCGAAATTGGAATGATTGATGCCTGCCTACATTCATAAAGCATTTTTGTTGTTTTTTTGGTGGCCTGTACAGGATCTGTTAAATACTTGGAATGGAGCGCATCCAAACACAAACAAGCAATGTCAATGAACTTTTGTTGAGGTTGAGAGTTAATCAATAGTTTTTATGTTGTACAGTACATGTGCTGTCTGTCCAATAAAAGTCACACGTTAATATTTCTTTGATCCACTTTTAGCTTTAATTGACGTGTGATGTGGTCGCTGTGACGATATTTTGACAAACTTATGCACCATCAGAGCATTTATTTCCATCCAGTGCTGCATTCATTTTTGTTTGAGATCTTCCATTGATGACGAAAGAGCCGTACTAATCATGCTGATGTACAAATCGCTCTGGAATAGGGTCAATCTACAGTAGAATAGGGTCGCTCTGAAACAGGGTGATCTTTTTTCATCACTCCAAAGTCTAATCTTTATGCTCTCTATAAAATTGCAGTCTTTATCTATGATTATTACAACAACAAGTGGTTTTCTTATGGCCACACAGCTGTTAAGTCCCAATCCTGTGAGTTCTCGTCATATTGTACGTGTGGAAATGCTGTTAGTTTTACTATTAAACATACTGTATAAGTAGCGGTGATTTCTAACGTCATTTTTTTTTTACAAAGTGTTTAAGTGATCTCCATTCATCGACATTCATTTTCTTTCCCCTCGACCACATTTCTTCCATAAAGTTGTCGTCTGTTCACTAAGATGAATCAGTGTGTAGTCACTAATGAATCAGCATGTAGCCATGATTAAAAGTCTCTCCACATGTGTGCAGCGATGGTGTGACCGCATACCACTGGATACGTTTCGATGTTCCTCCAGAGTCCATGGATGTACTGAACAAGCTGACAGCAGATCGCGTGCTGGAAACGCTCCGCCGAGGGGTCCGTCAGGAGGGCACACGCAGCATGCAGTCCTTCACCATTACCGGCATCACCGCCTCACGTAACACATACATACATACACACACACACACGCGTGACAACCAATAACCATCTTTTTTTTTTTTTTCCTTCCTTTTTTTAATTTTCCAGTCACAACAGTGTGTACAGCCCTATACACACTTTCTATTATTCAATACAAATTAAAACTGGATTTATCCTGGTTTTGGGGCTAAGTCTTTTATTAATCTTAAGTGTGTTTTAGGTATGTTTTTATTGCATGTCTTGGTTTGAATAATAGTTTTTCATCTTTTATAAGGCTTTATACAATTTGGAATTTAAGCAGTCCTTATTCGAGGGAGTGCGTAAAATATTGACAAAATTAAGAAGGACATTTTTATCTATTAATTTTTTGAGTGCATTTTATTTCATCATTTGGCGCAGAGATGACTTTGCAGCAAATAGAAGAGTGCATTGTAATGCAATATATATTTAATTTTGCTAAGGTTTTGCTGGAATATTTAACTATCCTTAGTTATTTTATGACCAGGTTTTTGTTTCTGTGTTCATAAAAAACACACGCACACATTAACCATGAATATTTTAATATAAACTTTAATTGAATTTAAATATTATCATATGCCTAGTCTGAATAACTTAGCAATTCAACAAGACAGCTATTTGCATCACCTATGATTTTATTACAACAGTGCTGTGCAAAAGTTTTGAGCCACCCTTCGTTTACTCATATTCAATTAAATTCAGTTTAAAATAAATGAAATTAAACTAAATGGTAGAAATTTCCCCCCTCGTCTGTTCCAACCACTCAGCGTTCAGCATCACCAGTCCTGATCATCTGTCATCATCTGCACCTGCTTCTCACTGGGTCATGCCTAAAGTGAGAGATTGATCGGTCTGTCTATCTATCTATCTATCTATCTATCTATCTATCTATCTATCTATCTATCTATCTGTCTATCTATCTGTCTGTCTGTCTGTCTGTCTGTCTGTCTGTCTATGTGTTTGTTTATTTGTTTGTATGTGTGTACATACATACATACATACATACATACATACATACATACATACACACACACACACACACACACACACACACACACACACACACACACACACACATACACACACATATACACACACACATACACACACACACACACACACACACACTCACTCACTCACTCACTCACTCACTCACTCACTCAATCCACTGAAACTGGTCAGGTTCAGGGACCGGACTGAAAATAAGAGCCAAAAAAGTCCTTCTGGAAGTGTTTGAGACCTATTTCTCAAGACTATAATTGAAAAAAAATATATATATATTAAAGTCTGCTGGGTCAAGATTTTTGCACGGTGCTGTTGCACAACATTGTCCGATTTTTTTCCTATCAGAACTTATAAATGACTTGTATGAAGTCTTGAGAAACCTCAAGCGCAAATTAAAAAAAATTATTGTTGCTTCGTACAGATTAGAGATTTATCCAAGACAAGGTTCTGGATGGCCACTTTAAAATCATTTTGGAAGTTTCCTCAAAATCATTTATACTTTAAGTTTTTACTTTTATTTTTACTTAAAGCATTGCCATACAGGAAAACAGACCCGCAGATTTGTTTATGTCCCACAATGTTTTCGATGTGCAATGATGAATCGTCTTTTTTTGACCGTCATCTGTCAGTTTCTACCGCAGAATGAATTTTAAACTGATTTGTTAAGCAGAAAATCCAAGTGTAATCCAGGCTGAAAGGGAACCTCGCGTTAATATCGTGTCCGCATTAATTAAACGACCGTATTAATTAAACCAACATTCCTGGAATTTCATCCTTAAGCATCTGGATCAAGTGCAAAAGTAGGTCAAACTCCTTGTATTTAACGAGGAAATTAAATTCAAATATTGTATCAAAGTAAAGTTCATGTTTAATGCTATTATTATTAAATGGAATGAAAATGGACTCCGAGGTCAGACGTTGGCCTTTAAAAGTGCAGGGACATGCACATCAGTGTAAATACAATACAGCTCATATAATGAGAAGATGATGAACGCATGATTGAGCTGTCGACTTCTGCAATTTACAAACGACCATAAATCTGGGTAATGAAAAGGTCAGAGTGTCTCTTCATTTTCCTGTGCCAGAGACTGCCTGTATTTTTTATTTTTTTTATTATTTTTATTTTTTTTTCCCCTCCCTCAAGTGAGGTGAAGTGAAAAAATGTTTCATCAGCACATAATTACATACACTAGAACTGTACCGCTGAAGGTTTATTCTTGTGGCGCGAGTGTGCGAAGTGGGTGTTTAATGAGAATGTGGTGATACTTATATTTATGAGTGTTAATGAGGTTTTTTTTTTTTAATGCACTAACAAGTAGGATTGGTTTATTATTTTCTCTTTTCTCGTCTCCCACATTGGACAACAATTAAGTACCGGTTGTAAAGGCTTGGGAACCTGCTTAACACCGGATTTGTTAGGAACTAATAGGACACTGAATAAAACATCGAGCAAACATTGCATAAAGATGACAGCATATACAGTACAGTAGGAGGATGAGGAATAATGTTATTAGAAAACAGCCATGAGGTGATGTGATGTAAACAGGAGTCGCTACCTGGAATTAGATTATTTTGTTTTATAAAAACAGTAATTCCCACAATGTACCATAATTACATTGTAATATTGCGAAGCATTCACTAAACACTGTGTTTCCTGTTTGTCCTGAACAAGGTTTTGGTCTACTGTATATTTAGTATGTCTCCATTTTGAGAAATATTTTGCCCCATTGCAGTGTGTCTCAGGGTCCTGACCTGCTAACATTATATTTCTTGTGGGAGATATTTGTTACTGTCGCTGCCAACCAGGATTTGTTTGTGTACGTGTGTGTGCACACTCCAAGGTGTTAAAGAATCTGCAGTGTTTTGGATTAGGAAATGTTCAGAAATTGGACAAAATCAGTGCAGATCTCCATTTATGCATTACATATTCTCTCTCTCTCTCTCTCTGCAGTCACAGACTACAGGATGGCCAGGAACCCAAGAGCCCGTGAGTAAAGCGTGTCCTATTTCAGTCACTGCTGCTCTGCAATTTTCCACCTGGCTTGGCAGCTTCTCTCCTGCCAGTCACTGAAAAATGGCTGCCCTTTTCCATTCGTCTACCGCTTTCCCGCATCAACATGTAAAACGCAACGCGCAGGTTCCTGCATGCATTACCTTATACGGCACCTGCACCTAGGACATAGATGACCAGACACAACCGCAGTCTTCAACACAGGATTCCTTCAAGTCTCCGTCTTTGATTCTATGGATAATTCTGTGCCGTTTTAGAGTGCTTTCACGTACACTGATCAGCCATCACGTTAAACCGCTGACAGGTGAAGGGAATAGCATTGATTATTTCATTACAGTGGCACCTGTCAAAAGATTGGAGATATTAGAAAGCAAATATGCAGTCAGCTGTCAAAGTTGAAAAAAATGGGCAAGCCTAAGAGTCAGAGTGTGTTTGACAAGGGACAAATTGTGAGAGTAGATCATCTCCACAATAGCAGGTCTTGTGGCGCGCACATACTGTAGTGCATCAACGTAGCATAACATAACAGCTATGAAGACTGGTCATCCGTGTCGTCTGCTGAAAGCACCTATGATGATCACTTGATCATCAGAACTGGACCGTGGAGCCATAGAGAAGACTAGCCTGGTCTGATTTTCTTTTACGTCATGTGAACATCCTGCTTTTCAGGTAGCTGGAAAAGAGATGGTTATGGTCAATATACTGAAATTGAAACCTGTTGGCATCCTGGCATGTGGACGTTACATTAACACATACTGTATCACCTCGCTAAACATTGTTGCAGACCAAGTGAACCCCTTCCTGGAAACTGTATTGCTAATAGCAATGGTCTCTTTCAGCAGGATGCACACTGTAGAAAAGGTCCAGAACGGTTTGAGAAACATGGCAAATAGTCTTGGCCTCCTATTTTTCTAAAAGTTCCCATCTCTCAACCTGTGGGAACGTTGGTCCCAATGTGGACCGACACAATATTAGACAAGTGGTTTTGATGTTATGGCTGATAAGAGTATGTAGTGTGAAATTAACTTGAACGGAATCTTGATGCATTTTTTTTTTTATCATTGGTTCATTTCATTCGTGCAAAGCAGTCACACTCGGGTACCGACCAAAATACCTGGCCTGTAATCATTTGCATAACTTATGGGATCAGTCTAACTTTACAGTGGTTAGGTTGAAGTGCTGGCCATTTAAACCTGAATCAACCAGAATGAGGGGAGTGAAGCAGAAAGGAAAGGAAGGAGGGAGAAAATAAGGAAAGAAGGAAGGATAGGGAATGAAAGAAGGGAGAAAGGAAAGAAGAAAATGAAAAAGGAAGCAATGAAAGAAGGAAACATGGATACAGAAAGGAAGGATGAAAAGGACGAAAAAAAGAAGGGAGTAAGGGGGGAAAAAGGATCAAGTAAGTACAGTACAAGGATTGAAGAAAGGAAGTAAAAAGGGATGAAAGATGTAAAAAGTTGAAATGAAAGGATGAATGAAAGTTAAGGAGGAAGGTTTGGGATGGAAAGAAGGAAGGAATGAAAAGAGAAAAACAGGGCAATAGGGGAAGAAGGAAGCATGGAAAACAGAAAGGAGTAATGGAAAAAAGGGAGCAAGGAGAAAAGGAAAATAAGAATGAAGTAAGAAAAAGGAAAGAATAAGCAATGGATGGGAAAAATGATGGGAAGAAGAAAGAAAAGAAGGAAGGGAAGAAGGAAGCATGGAAAGCATGAAAGAAGGAAGGAAGGAAAGGAAAAGGGAAGCATGGAAAGAAGGAAACATGGATACAGTAAGGAAGGAGGAAAAGGAAGAAAAATGGAGGGAGTAAGGAAAAAAAAACAATGAAAGAAGGAAGTAAATAGAAGGATCGATGAAAGAAAGTAAAAAGGAATGAAAGAATAAAGTAAGCAAAGAAAGAAGTGAAGGTGAAAAGAATGAATGAATTAGTGAATGAAAGGAAAGTAGGAAGGATGGGGATTGAAAGAAGGAAGGAAGGAATGAAAAGAAAAGTAAAGCACGGGAAGAAGTAGCATGAAAAACAGGAAGGAATAATCCAATAATTTTAATCCTAAGTAAAAAGAAATAGAGGAAGGAAGAAGGAAAGAATAAGCAATGGAAGGAAAAAGATGAAGGGAAGAAGGGAGGGAGAGAATAAATGAAAAAGGGAAAGAGAAGACTAAAGAGAAGGAAGCATGGAAAGCATGAAAAAAGGAAGGAAGGAAAAAAGCATGGAATTTGCACAGAAGCACATCGAGTCTCGTTAAAAAACCAAAACACATTTCATGATTATGCAAATAGTAACTGGTTTAATGACTGAAGCATGCATGTTGAATGCTGATTGGCTTTTACATTTTCTAAGGCCTCTAACCTCTCTCATGTTTAACACTTCTGCACTTAAACTCTACCAAAGTGTACTTTTCTATCCTGGGTTTTCACTTAACTACATAGTGAAGTCTTGTCTTAGCATGCGCTCACTCAGACTGAGAAATGTCTTTCTTTCCAGCAGCGGAATGTGTCATTAATCTGGATGCAACTTCCAACATCCAGCGGTTCCAGTCACCTGGTTACCCAGCCGGGTATCCAGCCCAGACGCAATGCCAGTGGCAAATCCGCGCTCCTGCCGATAAAGCCATCCTGGTCAAGTTCCTTCATTTCTACATTCAGGACTCATGCTCCAGTGACTATGTTTTTATCTTCGACTCTCTCAGCCCCGATGAAGCTCATGCCATCACACAGTGAGTAGATGTTCCTTAAAATGAGTTTTTCAGCCAAGTATGGAAACAGGATGGCCCCTTTTTTGTAGCATAATTAACCCTCCTATCCTTTTTATTTAGAATTCAGAGTAATTTTATTGATTTGATTGACTTTGACTACCGGTCAAAAGTTCGGAGACACTTTGTAATCCCATCGTCTTTCCTGATTTAGATTTCTTTGTACATTTTAAAACTTTGATGAAGGCGTCCAAAATATGCAATAACCTCCTTTGAATAGTTGATATTGAGACGTTTCTGCTACTTATGCTCTGTAAAGCCTTCATCTTCAACAGCTCTAATCTGAGGTGCTGATAATTGGTAGTTTCATTCCGAAAATTGCGTGCTGAGACGCTCCTTTCTATTCACATGCAAAATCTAGGAGTCTACATTATTGATTTTTTTTTCTTCCCCCATCTGAAAACTGGTCTGTCATGTAATATGTGGCTTTCTTTACAGGCATGCAAATATTCTTCTGTAATGTTATTTACTCATTAATTGTAGTGTATTTTTGTAGGGAATGGTCTTGTACCTAATAATGCAGACATAATAAATTTATATAACTACATTTTGGCGACTAAGACTTTGGCACAGTAGTGTATGTATACATTTATGAAGTACTTGATGTCTTTTGGGAAACAGTTGAGTTGCTTTATAATCCTGGAAGTGGTTTAGAAATGTAACCCTACACCCTTTAAATTATTGATTCTCATTGGTCAAAAGGTGTTGTTTTTTTTTGTTTGTTTTTTTACAGGTTTATTTTAACATATTCTAGTATGAGCAGTGTATGTTTCTTATGTGAGTTTCCATAATAAAGCAGAGCCTTAACTACAGTAGATGAAGTAAACTGCAAATGGTTATTGTTCACATGATTGGATTTTCGGCAAGGTGATATTTATTTAACCTTTTTAGAAGAGGTTGCCATTGTCAGCCTTTTTTTTTTTTACAGTGTTAAAGTGATGCAGCTGGACCATGTAAACAACATATACACTCATTGTGTTTTAGAATTGAAACTATAAGACAGTGAACTAAACTTGACATTGCTGGACAGGAATCATATAACAACCAAGAAGGAGATTGTAATAAATAATGTGGCAGTATGTTTTTTAAGACAACAACCTACTCAAGGCAAGTTTGGTTAAGTTAGTGAAGTTGTATTGTATTGTATTTTATATACACAGTACAGACCAAAAGTTTGGACACACCTTCTCATTCAAAGAGGTTGAATTTGTATTATGGCAAAAAAAAAGCAGCTAAGGAAAGAAAAACGAGCGGCCATCATTACTTTAAGAAATGAACGTCAGTCAGTCCGAAAAATTGGAAAACTTTGTCCCCAAGTGCAGTCACGAAAACCATCAAGCGCTACAAAGAAACTGGCTGACATGCGGACCGCCCCAGGAAAGCAAGACCGAGAGTCACCTCTGCTGTGGAGGATAAGTTCATCCGAGTCACCAGCCTCAGAAATCGCAGGTTAACAGCAGCTCAGATCAGAGAGCAGGTCAATGGCACACAGAGTTTTAGCAGCAGACACGTCTCTAGAACAACTGTTAAGAGGAGACTGTGTGAATCAGGCCTTCATGCTAGAATATCTGCTAGGAAACCACTGCTAAGGACAGGAAACAAGCAGAAGAGACGCGTTTGGGCTAAAGGACACAAGAAAGAACACAATGAAGAAAACTCGCTGAATGAGAAGGTGTGTCCAAACTTTTGGTCTGTACTGTGTGTATGTGTGTATATGTATGGAACTACTCTGGCCATGTCAAGTCTCATGTTCAAGAGACTGGTTGCGATGTATTGCGAACTTACAAAACTTGTATCAACTAAAACTACTACGGAAATACTACGAACTTATTTCACCACCAGAAACATTGCCATCCAGTGGATCACTCAGCAGCAAATGTCAAATCCGTCACCTGGAACGAACAGCGAGCAAATTGGAGACAAATCTCAACAACCATACTGTTGGCATTTTCTAGTGCTACTCTCTACTTAAAAAAAAAAATGAAGAGGGACAGAGACGTCGCATGTGCTGTTTCTTTCTACACAGCAAAAAAGCATGGTTCCTATACAGACAGTCTAAAGTGAAGGATTCAAGATGTGGCGCAAATGTTTCCCAAGCTTTACCGCGAGTGCAGGGAGACACTTAAAACAATAATGAAAGATGAAGGCTGATTTAGACTCACTTCTGATCTCTGGTCAAGTTGCACATCCCTCAAACCATACATGAGCCGTACGGACAAGGACTAGAGTCCTTAAAATAAATGTACAAAAATATTGTCTACTTTCCTGAAGACAACACAGGTGAGGGGTATTACCCGAGGCCTGACGGAGCTACTTACATCCAGGGGACTGATACCAGAAAGTCAAGTGTGCGACACAACCAACAGTGGTACAGATATGGTTAAGGCTGAAGCATTAACATTAATTGTCACAGTTACTGTGATCACTCCAGTGCATTTCAGTTAGTATATCCTGGTACAATATAAAATAAGTAAATCTCTATAAGTACTGTGGATTAAGTCCTATCAGGTATCTTCTTTGTGCAATTTGTGCATAAATAGATTATTAACTTCTTATTACTATTTATAAAAAGAATTAAGCACATTCACGGCAAACCAGGACACGTAATGCACGTTGTGAATGAATGCATAAAACCTTTAATGAGGACTTTACGCCATGCTCAGTGCAGGGCTTTTCGCAGGGATTCTTTCTTGATTTCTTCTAATTCAGTCGTATCCAAGTCCCACACGTCACTAGGCGGCTTTCACATTTAGGCTACTACTACTGGTCACTATCATATGTGTCCTCTGAACCACATGACCGACGATCTTTTCGACCTACAGTACTTGCTCAGGAACCATTGGAGTTCGCTCCTCACAGATGCCCACGATTGGCTGTTGAGTCGTGATTGATGTGAGAGCGCTAAGTGTCTCTCATCCCACCCTGCTGAGATGCTCGGCCAATCAGCCCTCTCCAGGCCCCCAGCTGTGGGAGGCTACAGCATCGCCCGGGAATCGAACCAGCAATAGAGTGATCACTTTACCAGAGTGCCCCTCGGGGCCGGGGCAAATACTTGAAAGAAGCCCGTAGACCCGTGAATGACGATCTTGGCTGAGGAGGCTCAAAGCCCAGTGCAGTTGTTCCTGTGAACATTCAGTGGTTGGAATGCCTGATCCTTTGAAAATTGACAGGTAACTTGTCACCAACTTGTGGAAGAAATGCATCTGTCTATGGGAACTGTACACACAATCATTCACCAACACCACTTGCACGTTACAGGAACTCGGCTGGCAGTTATTGCCACATCTCCCGTACAGTCCTGACCTCACTCCCAGCCATTTCCACACGTGTGGACATTAAAGGAGTTCTTGGGAGGCCAGTATTTTAGACCTGAAGCAGGGTTTTGGCGTACTAAGAAAACTTTCTACCTTGATGATATCCAAGCACTAGTGAAATGCAAGGATAAGTGCATTAGTGGCGCAGGGGATCATAAGGATAAATAAAGGTAGTTTTAGTCTCATAAATGCGTTCTGTTATTCCGCACTACCAAAAGTCTTGGTTTGACTTCAATTCATTACCCCTCGTAATGATCTTATATTTTATGGTATGATATTTTTCTCGTAATTGTTCAAAGTTTTTCAAATGTATTTTTTTTTCTTTTTCCGTTGAGTTGTTAGTGTTTGTGAGAAAGTTGTAGTTGCCTCCACCTACTTCTGTAAAAACAAGAGAGAACTGGCTGCTGCTCAGGAGAAACATCATCTGCCCCCACACAAACTGCTGACAGGTTGGGCTCTTGTTAGAAGATGATTAGAAGGGTGCTGAAGCAACAGAGGGCCATCTCACAAGTTCTCACAAGTACTGACGAGAAGACCAGACACTTAGTGGCGATCTGGCAGGATCTCGATGTACTCAAGTCCATGAATAATGCCTCGACTCCCCTGCCTGACTTTACTGATTCACTCTCGGGTGAATCATAATGTTTGTAAGTTTGTCTAAGCTAAAGCCAGGGCTCCTTCTTTTCAGAACAGAGACTCAAAGAATGAGGCACAAATTACAAAAGTGTAATTTGAAAAATATGTAGCCTATACATACAACTGATGAGAACCTCTGTGATGCTACAATCGTTGAACCGTGGTTGAAGACACGGGGACGACGGAGGATATGGAAATGCGTGGAGCCTCTGAAATGCTGGCGAGAGGGAGAGGCGTTTTATACGCAGTTTTTTGTAGTCTGAGTCGAGGAGATAGGAGAGAAGTAGAAGAAAGTGCTCCTCAGGGCTCTCTACACTGAAGTAGAGCGAGGTGTGTCCCAGCAGTTTAAGACTGTGGCATGCAGCCAGTTCAAAAAGATCTTGAACTACAGTATCTATCCATTTTAAATAGTTATTGGCGTGATGGAAGGTGGATGAGGGCAAGTTCTCAAGAGTGAGCCGGCTTATAAACTGGTACTTGCGCATTCCTGCAACTCTCCCTCTGAAGGAGTGTTTAGTACAGAAAGGAATACTGTAACCTGTGACAGAGGTGTTCGACTTGTTTGGCTTTTATTGTTCCGGCATAAATGTTTTTAAATATGGGACGTCCATTTCTGTTCAGTTCTGCTTGCCTTTCGAAACTCTTGGTTGTGTTCCTGTAATATTACAGGTTTTCATTTTTTGTAATAATTCATCAGACGACGTTTTTGGTTTCTGTACAAAGGATTTCATCAGTTAAAAGTTTATCTGTTGGTTGATCTTTAACATGCACACACATGTCCATTGATTACGCTATGCACAAAGCCGTACTCATCCAATTACGTGAAGGGTTTTGTCTCCTATAGTGCATAAATATGCCTGTTGAGATTTATAATGAGATTTTGGATTTGATATTATTTTCTTTTTATTAGAAATAGATGTCGGGTTAAAATCGGGTCCAGTTTGTTTTCTGTTAAAAGGAAACTTAAAGCAAACAGTAAATAAATACTAATTTAAATGACAGTACTGTGCAAACGTTTTGAGCCACCACACATTTCATATTAAATTAAGTAAAAAAAAAAAAAAAAAACGTAGATTAAATAAAAGAAATGAGACAGGCTGCGAAGAAGAAAATACAAATTAGAAATTTGTTGTTTGTTTATTTTTATGTTTATTTAGGTGGCTTAAGACTTTTGCACAGTACTGTGTGTGTGTGTGTGTGTGTGTGTGTGTGTGTGTGTGTGCGCGTGTGCGTGTATTTATATTTATAAGTAGACCATTACTTATTTATAATGTACTTACTTACATTATTGATACTGAAGTTCCGGTTCAAAAATCAAACAGCATCAATCAGGGCTCATGAAATATCATCACGCATGGAAGGTCATACATTTTTCCTTATTGCACAGGTTGTAATCCTGAGAAACGTCTTTACATAATTGCAATCATAACAGAATCATGTAATGAAAAGGTCTTGCAAGTGATTTTTTTTCTTTTCTTTTTTCTCTCTTATTATTTCTACTCTGACAGGAATTGTGGTCAGCGCCCCCCGACTAACCCCCTGGAAGTCATCTCCTCTAGCAATATTATGCTCATCAACCTCGTCACTGATATGATCCAGAGGCCAGGATTTGAAGCAGAATACAGCGCCATCCCCAGAATTACAGGTATTATTAATATGTCTTTACTCCATGAAGCATTTCTAGGGTAAAGTGAAGAAAGTCCCCCAGAAACATTGGAATAAAACCCTCAGTATAGTATTAGCATGCCTGCATTGTAAGCATGGCCTGAGAGTTGTGACTCAGACAGGTCAGTTTTAGCTGTGTGTTAAAGGCCAGTTTATACTGTAACTGCTTTTGTGGGACTGCCTTTATCTGTTTCTACAGTTACCATTTTGGTGTGTGTGTTGTGTTTTTTTTCTTTTGCATCACATTTGAACTCGCATGTTATATCATATTTTTTACGGTTGGGGTTCAAAATAGTAAAATAGTGGTGATTCGTAATATTTCAATATTTTTATGCCTACAAGAAATAATCTCACTCTGATGTACTGTATCACACAAGAGCAAGTGATGTTGTGCTGAACATCACTGTAGCAGGGCTGTTATTCAGCACAGCAGCATGACTTCGAGTGTGATGTTGCTTTTATACAGTACAACAGTTTCTTTTGGGGGGGGGGGGGTTTCCCCGATTTTCTCCCTAATATAGTCTTGTCCAATTCCTCCCCATGATTAGTGGGTTTCCACATTAAGGCTACTACTACCACTCAGTCGGGAGGGCCGAAGATTATCACGTGTCCCCCTCCAACCGCATCTTTTCCAGCGCTATCCGCTCCCTCCACTTACGTGAGCTCACAGACGCCCCTGATTGGTTGTAGAGCCGTGATTCCCTTCCACCTCTCAGCTCAGCCAATCAAACTCGCGATCTCCCCGGATGCTAGGACGAGCACTCGACCGCTGCGCCACTCGGATGTTTTGCTCCTTCTGGACATATCCTCCCTGACAGTTAGTGTAATTGACAGGGGTGGAAGTTGTTTAATTCTTACCAGTACTTTAAGCAGAATAAACCATGGAGGTGGTGGACAGTCCTGTCAATCTCAGAAGTTTCTCTTTATATTTCCACTTATTCCACTTTAGGTTCCCGTTGACTTCCGTGTTCGGGGGTTAAACCCCATAGGCTAGTGCTCTATGATGTACTTGGGATTCAGCCTTTTGTTCAAAGCTAGTTACGTTTATGCTGTAGTCTGCCTTATAACTTAGAAGCAATTATTTTGGAGACCGCAACATAGCCTTATCAAATGTGATTCCTTGCGGAAAGTTCTCCCGTGCCTGGTTTCGAATGTGGGTTTCGGCAGGCAGCTGCTCTCTCCTTAGTATGGCATTGGCGTATGGTGTATTGACCTCCTCTCGCCCATGCTGGTGCTACAGTATTTGTGCCAGCACTCTCTACTCGGTGTATAAATATGTTTTTCATTAATATAACTTCCCAGATAAAAAGGAAGACCAAATATCCAGGATGCACCTTAAACAGGGATGTACAAATCACTGTGAGCCAGCTAGCCTGCCACATTGTGTACTACTATAAAAACGTGGCTTCTTTTGGGCTCCATTTCCATTCGTGGAACCAAATGAAACTAGTTATTTAGCCATATTGTGTCTGGAAAGTCAGATACTTAATGATATTTTACTTTATAAAACCCTTGTATAAAAGCAATATCACATGTGCAATAGTGCTGCTCAGGGGTGATTCTGGAGCCTGTTGGGTCTCCAAGCAACACTTTGCCCAGGACCTCTGCAACCAGCATTCATCCCCATTATTATTAATAATAAATAAGTTTGTCAGCCTTCAGGACCCTCTACTGGCGAGGGGCCCCAAGCGCCTCTGTTACAGCATGGCTGTTTGATCAAGATATCACAGTGATTTTCACTATAAAGACACTCTTGCTGGTGTAAAATTGCTTGTTACTTGTTTTTCTGCACCACAGTAGTGTTATGTTCACATGGGATGATTTGTTTTGTCCGATCTGATCTGTTTTCTTTTGGTCTTTCTGAAGCTGAGACATGCGGAGGCTTTCTGACCGACCAGTCTGGAAACATCACCACCCCGCACTATCCGAGTTTCTACCCTCCCATGGTGACCTGCAACTGGACCATCACTGTAACTACATGCAGATTCTTTGCCTCTTCCTCTGCTTCTCTTCTCTTTCTATGATGTAAAATATGATTTTCTATAAATGAGGATACTGAGCCAGAATCTTGTTATTAGGAAAAAAATTCTAAACTGCCAGAGCTGCTATAAGCTTAACTTTCTTGTTAGCTGAATTGACTTCAGTGCATTTGCGAGATGAGGAAATTCTGCGTTCACATTTTTGCCTAATTTCTTTACCGAGGCTCTAGCACAGAAAAAAAAAAAGAATCTGTCCTTTAATAAACCTTCACTGCTGACATTGTGCTTATGATGTGCTCAGGTGCCTAAAGGCATGAAAATCCGGGTGAAGTTCAGCTTGTTCCGTCTGAAGGAACCAGGCACCAACACTCAAACTTGCAAAAAGGACTACGTGAAGATCAACGGCGCAAAGTAGGATGTACTCTTTAACTTTGTAATGTACAAAACCTTCTTGTTAATTTTATCCTTTAATTCTCTTTTGTAGGAAAAATTGAATGACCTGATTTTACAGACATCTTACACATAGTTCATGGAGAAATCTTGTAGAGAGGGTTTTTTTTTTTTTGGTGAGAAAATGGTCTTTCCGTGACATAGAAATGTTGCATACATGTAACATGTAACTACAAATGTAGTATACAGTTTTGAGGAGAGCTTTTGCAAGAACGAGGCCTTCTCTGCGAGGGTACAGTGCCGACAAGTAATACATGGTTTCGTGCGTGGCGAGAATGAGGAGCACTCGTACAGGAACAGGGAGAGGCAAGGAGCACTTGTCTACGAGGAGAGCTTGGTGAGGGTGTCACGAACGGATGACGTTAACACCGCATGTGCCGCACGTCTCCTGAATGACATAACGCTCTCTTCGGTATCCTCAATCTCGCCAGGACTCCTGCCAACTAAAAACTTGTTCTCACTGAACTCGCAGGCTTTCTCCTTCATCACTTCATTCCTCGTCCTCACCGCCGATGTTGTGTCCACGAGATCGGAAAGAACAAGGAGAGTCCCGTCATTTTGAATACTGCCCATGAGTTCCTCAAGAGTGAGTCCATGAGTGCCAGGAGAGCAGTTAGACAGAAATGTATACATGTAGTTTTTCTACTGGAAATGTCCGGTTGACGCGTTTGAACAGAGGCTTGGGGAGTATGAAGAGAGCCCAGGAGTTCCCATAAATCCCCAGGAGTATGCCAGTTTTCCCTCCGAAAACTGGCATAAGCTCTCCTGTAAGGTTCTTTAGGTAAGGTATGTCATTCCAAGCATTATCCAGCTTAATTTAGGCACTATGCGTGCACTACTGCCCATACTGATCTTGGTTAAGGATGTTACTATGATGAGACCTGGGGTGGGAATTGAACGCCGACCCTGGAAACATCTCTAAAGGTGTAATGTGCGATGGGTTAACTTTTGTTTTCTTTCTCAGAAAGCAGTGATCAGCTTGGTGTCTACTGTATGTGTTAAGAGTGTCCATGTGTATCCAAACAGAGAAGAAATTCGGTAAGAAAGTGATGGGTTTTTTTTGTCTCTGCTCCTGTGACAGGTACTGCGGCGAAAGGCCCGGTCTGACTCTGAGCAGTGATGATAACACCATGGTGATAAGCTTCTATTCGGACGGCTCATACTCGGATAAAGGTTTCAGTGCCCAGTACAAGGCGTATGACCCACAGAACCGTAAGACACAGGATTCAACGATAATCTCATTCTGTTGTTAATTCTGTAGTACTAGTATTATTTCCATGTCACATTCAGTAGGTGTATAAACTCTTCAAAGTTAAAATCTTGTTGATTATTAGATGTCTCGAAAACCCTCAACTCTTCTGTTTAAAAGTTTCATGACTTTTTGTGTTGATTCCGTCCGTCTGTCTTTCTGTGTAAAGCCTGTCCGGGTCAGTTCGCCTGTACTTCAGGACTCTGCATTTCCAAAGTGCTGCAGTGTGACGGCTGGAATGACTGTGGAGACATGAGCGATGAGAAAAAGTGCCGTAAGTGCCGCAACAATCATCAGTCCCTGTTCTCAGAAAGCAGTCTGTTTGTTTTCCGTCAACATTCTGATTTACTCAGTTATGAACGTGTTAGGGTTAAAGTGATGGCAGATATGCCGATGTTTGCAATTTTTCTAAATATATTTTCATTTACAATGACTAAAGTTAAACCAGGACTTGTAATAAATTATCTTGTGAATGAAGGTTTAAAACTATTGACATTTACAGAAGATTTCAAGCGCAGTACGGTGAGACTCTTAGCCGCAGTAAAACATTTTAATAGTGCAAACATTTTAAGCCAGGATTGATGATCCTGGCGCGTGGGCTCAGAGCCCACTGCAGTCGTTCTGATGAACATTCAGCAAGTGGAACTTGCTGAAGAGACGCATCTGTCTGCAGAGAAAAAAAACACAAGGTTTTTGTAGTTTTAAACAGTGGAAAATCGACATGTTGAAATCAGTGCCACTTGTGTAGAAGCTTTTTTATCCAAACGTGTCTTTTATGAGCTCCATGTCACCCAGTGTTACTAAAACATCTCTAGTCAGCCCACTTCTCTGTATAAACGCCATTTCTTCGCTATTCTTAACCAGTAAAGACTCAGCCTGGATTTCTTCCACTGTTTGGTGGAGATAGGAGTGATTTCCTATTTTAAGAATTTCTCTTACTCCTACTTCTAAAAGTAGGACAAAAAATGCGTCATTCTAAGAATCCTTGGCCACTTGTTTTGGGCCATTTATGGAGTTGCTGGGAGGCAATCCAAGCACTAGTGAAACAACTACGATAAATGCATTTGTGTAGCAGGGGATTATCTAGAAATAATAGCGGTTCTATTTACTCTCAGAACTGTGTTCAGTTATTCTGCAAAATCAAAAGTATTTAAGTACTAAGTTTGACTTGAGCATCTGTCGTGATAAAAGGTTAGTCAAGAAATAAATGTGGAACAATTCACAATTGTCCTGGTGGTTTGAACGTCCTGAGATTACTTGAGCCACTAGAAGCTCTTTAGACAATCATAGAAGGATTATATTAGAAATGCATTTTGTTTTCAGTGTTTTTACCTGAAAGTCAGAGCTCAAAGTTAAATGTTGTTCTTGCAGTATTTAAAATCTCATTCTGTATGCAGAATTATCGCATTTTCATCTTTAAGAAACAAACATACGGGCATGACAAAATAATAGAAAGCCGCCATTAAACTGCTGTCTACCTGCAGTAGACAAACATAACAAATAAGCCTTAAAATTCTGCCATCGTGGGTGTGAGGGTCCTCCACTAGAGGGCACTGGTTGTTTTCGTGTGTTTTGTAGTTTTTGTTGGTCGACTCAGTTTCCCAGGAGACACCTCGGTCGGGTGATGAGTGCTCACCTGAACCGAGGTAGCTCATTAAACATCTAATAAATAGGAATTTGGTCTGGGGAAACTGGGTCGAGCATTATCCTTGTCAAGTGGGCATTCCTTTTGTTTGGTTTAGTTTCTTTAAGCTTATATTTTGGTTTATGTTTTGTAACCTTGATTTCAAAAGGGCTCTATTTTTGGTTCAGTGTTTAGTTAGGCTGTGCCCCTGGTCCTGTCTCTAGTCTCTGTGTTCTGTCACCAGTCTGCGTCTAATCCTGTCCCGTCTCTAGTTCCCGTCTCTAGTTCCCATCTCGTCTCTGGTCCCTTTGTGTCTTTAGTTAACTCCAGCTCCATGTTTCCCTGTGTCAGCGCTCAGTTCCCAGTATTAGCTCCTAGCCTGTGTGTAGCCTTGAGCCCTAGTTTTAGTTTGAGTTTGTTGTTTTGGTTCCTTTGTTTGTTTGTCTGTTTTTGAGTTTGTTAATAAAAAGACTTTCTGTTCATGAACCCCTCTGCATGTATGCCTGCCCTATTCGGCCACTGCACCTACTTCAGCCGGTCTGGCCTGTAGTAACAGCCAGACCGTGACAGTGGATAACTTCTGTACAGATATAAAAATATTTATTGCTATACTGTATGCAAATGACAAGGTGTGTAGTATTCATAACATGTAATAGAAGAAAGATACAGTATTTAACATAGTGAGTGCAAACGTATTTACATTCATGTCTCTGAGTTGAGAACTAGGACGCTGATCATTTCGAGATGGCATGTTCTCTGAATGCATTTATATATTAAGAACGTGAATTTACTCTATGCATGTGTCCTTCACCCCCAGAATGTGAGGAGGACCACTTTGTATGTGACAACGGCATATGCAAACCAAAGTACTGGCTATGTGACCAAGTGAACGACTGTGGAGACAACAGTGATGAAAAAGGCTGCAGTGAGTTTTTTTTTTTTTTCTTCTCTCAGTCTAAAGGCACAACAGACTTAAATTCATTTCATTGTCATATACAGTAACTAATATGATCATTATTTACATTGATAACTGCCCTGCAATCCTCTGAGTAGGATTTTGATCCAGTCAGTAATAGAAGAAGGGTTCTTTATTTGGCACTTATACATTACAAAACAGCGAAAATTATTCCTTTATTTCTTTATTGCTTTAGAAAGGTGGGTCATGGGCCCCTGGAGCAGAGAGGATTAGGGCCTTACTGAAGGGCCCAACTCCCTGACCTTTTGATCGCTTCAACACTGAGCCACAACTGTTTTTATTCGGGCTGCATTATTTATTTGACATTGTGATCATTTGGATGCATTATGACTTAAGCTGTGATATGTAACTATTAAATGTATTATTTATTGTATTATCTATATATTTATTGAGGCTAAAAGAAAATAATGGCACAGATGATCTCATTAAGAGGATGTTTGCCAATATTTCTTCAATATCTCCAAAGAATCTCCCATCTATGCGTATATTGCCCATAATATATAATAATATATTGCGATTAATTGACTGCACAGGCCCATGTTGTGATTTAGATTTTCATGCAATTAACTAGTACTACAGCGTTAGTTACTTATATCTTCCTTAAATTTGAGAAGTAGCTGTTTTAACCTCGCTACAGTAACTGTTATCTACTGCTTCATCCGTGAAGAGAACCTTCGTATCTTGCCGTCATCTTTACTCACCTGGACAGTAACTGAAAACAATTATTAATTATTATTATTACCCTTTGAGGGTAGCACTCTGTATCCTGACTTGCTGGGAAGCCATGTTTAAAAACAATACATAACAATTGAACTAAATTTCTTTTTTTTTTTTTTTAAAAGCTAGATTGTCACTCTTTCATACAGTATCTTCTATATTCAATAATTCAATAATTCAAATTTTATTCGTCACATACACAGTCATACACAGCATGATATGATACAGAAAGTGTCATATTTCAAGCATCTTTTTGTTTTAATTTAGATGATTGTAGCTCATTATTATCTGTTATAAGTTCCAGTATCTCAAATATTTGAATATTTCCTAAGATTATTCCAAAATGCACAGTACATGGTCGGGGCTCCTTTAGCATGGATTACTGCATACACGACATGGCATGGAGGCGATCATTCTGTTGTACTTCTGAGGAATTATCAAAGACCAGGTTGCTTTGATAGCAGCCTTTACCTCGTCTGCATTGTTGGGTCTTGTGTTTCTCATCTTTCTTTTGAAAATATCCCATAGATTCTAGACCATAGAGGTTCAGGTCAGGAGAATTGGCTGGTCAATCAAGACGAGTGATATCATGGTCAGCAAACCAGTTAGCGGTCGTTTTGACACTGTGGGAAGGTGCTGGAAAAGGCAATTGCTATCTCCATAAAGCTTGTCAGCCAGCAGACAGAAGTGTGAAGTACTCTGAAATCTCCTCTGATATGGTTGCGTTGACTTTGGACTTGATAAAACACAGTGGACCAACACTTAGCCCAGTTAAGACACTTCTGACGTTGTCATTGACTCGGGAGTGGCTTGATAGTAGGAATGTAACAATTGTAGCAAGTGCATGGTGACCCTTGATGCACTGACTCCAGCCTCAACGAACTCCCTGTGAAGCTCTCCCAAGTTTTTTAAAAATCGACTTTGCTTAAGTTCTCCCCTGTTGCTTGTGTATTTTATCTACCTTTCCTAGAGTAGGGTGAGTAGTATTCGTCTTCATCATCATCATGATCATCTGGACTACTGTCATGTCAGCAGTCTTCCCCATGTTACTACTGAATACTGAATAAGACCAAGAGATACACAGTGTACAGTATATATACTGTGTGAATATTAATTTACTCAAAAACTCGAGAAAAAAAAAAAAGTAAAAATTTTGGGATGCTGGTTCTGATTAGTTTTTATTTTCATCATAAATTAAAATGCTTAAAATATTTCAATTTTAGTTTTATAATATTTCAGTTTTACTTCTTGAAATAAACGACAACAAATAAAATAAATAAATAAAAAAGGCTTTGATGCAATGTGTGTGTGTGTTGCATGGTGCTTTGCAATGGCCTGGCATCCCATCTCGGGGACGTTCTCCCACTTCATGCCTGGTGCTATTGAGATAAGCTCAGGATCGATGTCAGTTACCAGTGATGAATGATTTAATGTGAACAATTTCTCTCTCTCTCTCTCTTTCTCTTTCTGCAGCCTGTTTGAAGAATCAGTTCCGATGCGGTGATGGCACATGTATGCCCGACACCGTAAAGTGTAACGGGAAGAAAGACTGTGCAGATGGCAGCGATGAGGCCTCCTGTAAGGAGTGTAAGTGTAAAGAGTGGAGGAAAAAAAAGAGCAAAGAGTGTAACTTCCTGCCAGCCATCTGTCTGTTTAACATCACTGTGATGCTGTGCGATGATTCAACATGACGTTCAGAATATTTCACTCACTGTAGGTGTGTTGAGAAGACGTTATGCAGGCGGGGTTGAGACGTGCTGACTGTGAAGGCCAGATCAGATGATTGAGCTCATATTCATTGACATTAAGCCATGCTAACACCGGACAGTGAAACTAACCAGCAAAATGCCCAAAAAACATGAGTCTTTTATGTCTGAATTATCTTTTATGAGCTCCATGTCAATCGGCACACGTCACCAGCATGAATTATTTAGCCATTTCAGGTAGCAGGAATATTTCTATATTACTATATGCTTTACTTTCCTGGAATCTGGAATCTGATTTCTCGCTCCTTTATTTATTTATTTATTTATTTATTAAACTGGCTGCTATTCATTTTAAGGCACAAGCCAGATGGCTGTATGTTGCTCATTTCGGACCGCTCTCTCACGAGCTCTTTCTGCTGGTAGGCGTACACCTGCTGCCAGTCTGAAGTTCTACTGAATACTGACTCAGCTATGTACAGCACAAACAGACAGGTGGTAAAAGTTTCAAACTTACTTGCTGCTTACTGGACTGACTCATCGCCATCCTTCAGTCCGTGTCAGTCTCACACACACTCTCTCTCATTGCTCAGCTTGTTCGCTGCATGTGCATAATTTAAAGCTGATAAGTTGCCTCGCCCCCTATTGATCAATAGTTCTGATTGATTAAGTATCTCTGGCTGTGCCGTTAGAGAGAAGGATCCAGCCTTCAGCTTTTTGTTAAAACCCACCCATTTATTTATTTTTTTTATTTGAACGGGTGTTACAGCGGTTTAAGTTGCTCAGGTTACTAAAGTCGGCACATACATTATGTCACCGCTGCTTTTCCATTTCAAAATACTTTATGAAGTATTCAATTATTGAGGTTAAGTCAATGTTTTAAGGATGGTTTTTCCTCGTTTCTGTTACAGCGCATAGCTAATAATGCATGACTAGGTTATATAAACGAGAGAATAAATGTTTCAAAAGGAAGAGAGAACTGAGGATTTTTTGAAATAGGGAGGAAAAGTATGGAAATTTGGATAGAATAAAAAGGAAGGACTGTTGGCAGAAAGGAGGGAGGACAAATGAAGAAAGAATTAAGGATGGCTTGCGATAAGTTCATTAATTGATTATCGAGTTCATTCATTTGGGAAGGAATGGGAGAAAGAAGGGTTGGAAGGGGAAGGGAATGAGGAAGGGAATATACATGAAAAGAAAAGAAAAAGAAAAACTAGGGAGGTATGAAAGAGGGAGTAGGAAGGAAGGTAGAAGTATCGAACAGAATGAAAGGCTGAAATTTGGGGAGGAAGGAAATGAAAAGGCAGAAGTGAAGGAATGAAAATACAGATGAAGTACACATGGAAAATTTAGGGGCGTGGGGGTAGGACAGAATGGAAAGGGGAAGGAAAAAGGGTGAGGAAGGAAGGAAGTATGAACAATAAGACAGGAAAAAGGGGAAGTTAAAGAAGGTAAAAAGAAAGGCAGAAGTGAAGGAAAAGCAAAAGGAAGCAAAAAAAAAAAGGAAACAAAGGAACTGCAATATTCTGGTGCTAGACTTTAGAAGCCAGACTTTTGTCACATACACCATACATTACGGTAAAGTGAAATTGGTCCTTTGCATCTCACAGTTGGGGGTCTGGGGTCGGAGCAGAGGGTCACCAGGCTACAGCAGCCTTGGAGCTAACACGGCTAGGGGCCGTGCTCAAGGGCCCAACATTGGCATCTTGGTGGATCTAGTGCTTGAACCACCAGCATTCTGATCAGTAACCCTTTAACCCACTGAGCTACTGTAGCACCGCCTCGTTGTCCTCACATCTCTTTCTCTTCCAGCCGAGGGAATGTGCACAGACTTCACCTTCACCTGTAAAAATAGACAGTGTGTCAACAAACTCAACGCCGAGTGCGATAAAGTCAGCGACTGCTCCGACGGTTCTGATGAGCTGGGCTGTGGTGAGTCACTGTCCATCACTGCTTCCCTGTTAACGGCTTTCTGCCCCTTTATACACACTGACTTTGGGATGAGATCATTGAGCTGTTGATGAGTTGCTTCAGGTACATTCCGATCTTTTAGACATGGGATTGATATTAAAGTTAGAATCACTTATTATTCAAAAGATTTCAACAGCAGTTGCATGTTTTATTTATTTATTTATTTTGGATAACATGTCTACGTTACATTATTCGGATAGCTAATTAACATTATTTGTTGTAAACAAGGCAACTAGTTGCACTGGCTAATAAGCAAATACATACAAGTTTAAAGAAAATAGAGCAACAACAACAACAGTACTGAAACAGTGGGGCAAAATATGAGCTCATTTATTTATTATTATTATTATTATTATTATTATTATTATTTATTAAAATTTTGTATTAATATTATTATTATTATTAGAACCCCAGTTAATTCTTTCCCATGTCCATTGTGAGTTTCAGACTGCGGTGAGCGTCCGTACAAACACAACCGGATTGTCGGCGGGCAGAATGCTGACGTGGGTGAATGGCCATGGCAGGTCAGCCTACACTACCAAACCAATGGGCACGTCTGCGGCGCCTCAATCATCTCAGACAAATGGCTGCTCAGTGCCTCTCATTGCTTCATGACTGGCGAACCTTCGTAAGTACAACAAGTTTCATTCTTATTGAATTCCTGCATACATTAAAGAATGTTAAAGTGGAATTGCGAGAAAAAAAAAAAAAAAATTAAGACCATAATGTGACAAATAATCGACCATACAGCTGCCAAACTGAACACCTTCCATCATTTCGTAATTTTATGATTATAATTTTGCACATCATCTTGAAGCTTGTCTTTCCTAATTCTCTCCAGCAGGTGGAGCACTAAAGCTGTTTTTTTTTTTTTCCCCAGGACTTTAGACTTCCCTCAGTTTTATTTACCTGCTCCCAGTGCTACAGTACTTCCTCAGCTCATTACTATGTAATATCACAAGAGGTTTAGAGCAGAGAAATACAGAAAAACTACAGTGTACGGGGACTCAAAAAAGCAGGATGGGGGGGGGGGGAAACGGCGCACTAAAGTGTGACAGTGTGAAGCGGTGTGCTAAAGTGTGAAAGTGTTTCGCTTTGTTCCCGCAACGGGCCTTGGAGAAAAATACGCCATGCTACAGGCTTCTGAAAAAAAAAAAGGGTCACGTGGGATTTCAGCGAGAGAGGTTTAAAATGAGCACGAGAAAACATTTCAATTTGGATTTGGAAGTGTTCGAAATCAAAGAAAAAATAAATAAATAAATAAATAAAAAGTCAGCCATTTGAGTCGAATCTCATTTCCATTTTTAACATTGGTCCAGAAACTAACTCCTCCGCTCCGTCCGCAGATACCGCGACCCATCAAATTGGATGACGTACAGCGGTATGCACGATCAGCAGAAGGAAGACAACAACGTGCAGATGCGTGATGTGAAGAGCATCATCACACATGCAGACTACAACCAGATGACCTTCGATAATGACATCGCCTTACTGGAACTGAAGGAATCGCTGAAGTTCTCCAGCACTGTTCATCCAGTGTGTCTGCCCGCCAGCTCGCACGTCTTCCCACCCGGGATGCCCTGCTGGGTGACGGGCTGGGGGGCCGTCAGGGAGGGAGGTGAGTAAGGAAGTGATCGAGATTGAAGAAAAAAAAAAGAGGTCAGGAGCAAGGTGGTGGTCGGGAAGGGAAGTGAATAAGTAGAGGTGAGTTAAGAGAGGTGATCGGGGATGAAGATTAGTGAAGAGTTGTGATCAGTTGCGTAAAAGGGATATGATCACAGAATGAAGGAGGGTGATGAATGAGGGAAGAAGCTCAGGAAATTTTGTACTTACTCTAATTTTTCATTCTCTCCTTCTCTCGCTGACCTTTTTTTTGCGTATGTGTGTGTATGTACTTGTGGATGTAATTCCAGGAGGGGTCTCGGTTATTCTGCAGAAAGCGCAGGTTAAAATCATTAATGACACAATATGCGATACAGTAACAGAGGGTCAGGTGACCTCACGCATGCTGTGCAGCGGTTTCCTTGCTGGAGGTGTGGACGCTTGTCAGGTAAAGACACACACACACACACACACACACACACAAATGCAGTATATATGCATATACTGTACATACAGTATGTACACATTTTCCTTCTTTTTTCTCAGTTTTCTTCACTTCAAGCATCATGTGCATGATCATATTTAATTTACAGTATTTAACTGTTAAGTTTTATTATAAGAAACTCCATCTTCAGTCCATCAAAGAGCATCTATCTCCGCTGCACTGCCGACTCAGTCTGTCACTCTCTCTCATTATCTCTCTAACGAAATACGTATCTTTTCACTATTTTTCCCCGCTTCCTTGCTTTCTCCCTCTGTGTTAAATTAACTAGACATTTCTATACATTTGAACGGCTGTACATGAACATTTCTCCTACACACTATCTGGTGCGGAGCTTAAATGCTAATTTAATCAGGAGGTTTTTGATACGAAGGCATAATTCAGTAAGACATCATTATTTAAATCCTGCCAGAATAAAAGCAGTACAGTCCCTTATGAAATTGTGTGAGAAAGTTTTATAGACCTCTGGGTCGTACATCTCTATTTCTGACATTTTGGGCATTATGGTCATCTAAAAAAAAAAAAAAAAAAAAGATTAGAGCTAAATTAAAAAGTATGAAAAAGTTATTGAAATCTTGCTCTGATCTGATCTTGAGCTGTTTTAACTGGATAGACTGTGATTAAGCAAGCATTTTATAAAGATATCAACTAAGGCCACGTTTTTGTGACTGACATTCAAAAAGCCCTTCTCTCCAGTGCTGAGATTGACAGTTACAGAAACCACACCTTTTTGACTGACAGGCAGATAGACAGATGCCACTACTGTGATAGCTGGTGAGGCCATGGCTTCTAGACTGTGACTGTTAGACACAAAAGCCACGCCTTCTTTACTGTGACTGACGGACACAAAAGCCACACCTTCTCCACTGTGACTGTCGGACACAGAAACCACGCCTTCTTTACTGTGACTGTCGGACACAATATCCACGCCCTTCTCCACTGTGACTGATGAACACAGAGGCCACGCCCTTCTCCATTGTGAATGTTGGACACCGAAGTCACACCCTTATCCACTGTGAATGACCGACACAGAAGCCACGCCTTCTTTACTGTGACTGTCGGACACAATAGCCACGCCCTTCTCCACTGTGACAGTCGGACACAGAAACCACGCCTTCTTTACTGTGACTGTCGGACACAATAGCCACGCCCTTCTCCACTGTGACTGATGAACACAGAGGCCACGCCCTTATCCACTGTGAATGACCGACACAGAGGCCACGCCTTCTACACTGTGACTGTCAGACACAGGAGCTATGCCTTCGCCACTTTGACTGACGGACACAGAAGCCACGCCCTTATCCACTGTGACTGACGGACACAGAGGCCACGCCTTGTTTACTGTGACTGATGGACACAGAAGCCACGCCTTCTACACTGTGATTGTCGGACACAGAAGCCACACCTTCACAACTGTGATTGATGGGTCCTTTAAAGTGTGAGATGTTAATCCTGGCCTTTAATGCAAGCAGCTAATCAGTTGTGTGGGTTTTTATTTTTTTTTGGAAGTCTTTATAGGTAAATATGACCTGTATTTTTTTTACTTTTGTTTCATTCTTTGTGTGTGTGTGTGTGTGTGTGTGTGTGTGTGTGTGTGTGTGTGTGTTTTGTCCTCTGCACCCTTATATGAAAATGAGCTCGATTTCCATAATTTTCTTCTCCGCTCCGTCTTGTTATTCATCCTTTCTTCCGCGCACTCGTCTGCTCTTTCCACCCCTAATCTCCTTATTTTACTCCGCTTCCCTCAGACAGGCCCGATCTGCCTCCCTTCATCTCTTTCAGTCTTCCTCTATCTCCCCCGTCTCTCTTTTCCTCTAATTCACTCTCATGCGCTGGCTCGTCCTCTCACGTTCTCTCATTTCAGTTTCCAATTCAAACGGGCTTTATTGCCTGCGTTGTTTACGCAGCGATATTGGCGAAGTAATTAACGGCAAAATTGTATTATGCCTAAAACAAATCATTCTAGCGTAATGGCGACGAAATGAAATGGAACAATAAATAATACGGCTAAATTAGAAGTACGATATGATGGATGACAAGTGATCATCATAATAATAATTAAATTCTCTATCTGTGCCTCACCCACCTACAGCTCTCCATTATCATCTATCTCTCATTTTGTCTTTTCTCTCATTTGCAGTTCGTTTTTTTTTTTTTTTTTTGTCTGTCTCATTTCCTTTCTTGCTCATTTGTCTTTCTCATTCTGTTTTATTTCATTTAAAGGAACATCTCGGCAAAAAAAAAATGAATCAAGTGTCCAAATTTCCCCCCCTTATCACGAATTTAATTTGTCGTCTAGTACAGCTTTGTGTTCCGTGGAGCTGCGAGGTTAATATGAAGTGCTACGTTTCTGATATTTCTTTCCATAAACATCTGCCTCAAACTGCAACTTTGTTTAGTGTTTTCACCCAGAGCGGACACGATTCTTCGGGCATTTCCGACATTCCTGAATTCAGTTTCAGACTGGTACGAACTTACATTTCACAGCTAACGTGTGGTCAATTAATCGGTCATTTCAGGTGTCGCAGGGTCAAGCGATCAAAAATTCCAATCTGGAACAGTTTGGCATGCTCTATTAACAATATCGGAGCGGTGGGAAAACCCTGGTCCTATCTGCGATCTGTCCAGGTGGACACCCTGAAGCGTTGAAATTATGCTTTCTTCTAGAGGAGATTGTCCTTTTACTCAAAATCCAAATTTTTACTCAAAATTTTACTGGTGCAGTAAAAGCGTCCACGGCTCATTACTAGAGGTACCCAATCAGCCATAACATTAACGCCACCACCAGGTGAACTGAGCTACATTGATCAGTAAACTGGTGACAGAATCATGGGGACCCAAATCTAACCCTGCCAATGGGGACTGAAGGCCAGGTCATCCGAGTCAAGTCAAGTCGGCTTTATTGTCACTTCATCCATATACAGTTCAGTACACAGTGAAACAAAACAACGTTCCTCCAGGACCAAGGTGCTACATACATGCAAGATAATTTTACAACATAAATGAACAGAAATCCGACTAGATAACTTGGAGATCTAATTAACAATCCGATCGATCATCCATGGGATGTGCGGACAAAAAGGTTTGATCCGATCCCCCCCGCCCCCCCCCCCGGAGGTCTTAAGGAGCCACACCCCGAGGGGCCAGAACCCAAAACCTAGGTGGTTATAATGTTATGGCTCATCGGTATAGAAACAGACAATGATATTGAATTTATTTTTAAAAAATTCTACTACATACAATACTTCAGCATAAAGACTTTTATTAATTGATTATTAAAAGAAAAATATTTTATTTTATTATTTTTTTTTTTATTCTACTCGGACCACAGCGACGTGCCGATGAATACGCTTTTTATGTTTTTACAGAACAACATGTTGCTTTTATCCAGTTATAGTTATAGTATGGAAGTGGCCGTGAAACAAGTTACCCCTTATTAACGCTTGTGTTATAACAGCCATGAGAAAAACAAAGTGCACATTGCAGTGACACTGACTGACACTGGAGACTCCTTACGTAAAAGTTGGATGATTGAGGCAACACTACTGTACATGCATAAAAGAAAAATAGAAAAAAGTATAAACGTTAACTTGTTAACTTTGTCTCAACTTAGATCATGTGCAAGGTGTTCTATAGAAATGTGAGAGTAAGAAAGTGAGTTAATGTCCTGTAAGAATAATGTCAGAGCTGCTGTTATACAGTAGAAAGTAAATGAGATCATGAAGCAAGTCTTCTGCAAACGCGGCGGTATTATTACAGAACAGGTTGTAGGTGATGTAGACTTCCAACAAGTATTTTTAACTGTAGCACCAAACTAAAGTAGGAGTACATTTAAGGTCAAAAGAACAGGTTCTACTTTTTTTCCAAAAAAAAAAACTCCTTTGAACTTCTTTAAGCACATTCTCATTTTTCCCCTTTCTCCCCTTTTATCTTTTCAATTAATATTGTTGTTTTATCTTCTTTTCCAGTTTTTTTCTCTATCGCTCTTATTTCATGCTAATTCTCAAATCTACCTCCTCTCTCTTTTCCTCTATAAATCTTTTTTTGGTCCTATGTACTTGTTTACTGTCTCTTTTTTTCCCTCATACATTTTATCTTCTCTTTCTTTTATCTCCTTCATTGATATTTATCCATATTATTTGTTCTTTCTCTCACCTCCTGCTGCCTTCTATTAATCGTTCCAGTCTGCTTTTTTATTTACCCATTTCCATTTTATTTTTTGTTTACTTAATCATGTTTTTTTTTTTTTTTTACTTTTTACTTTATTCTCTTATTTTATTGTGTGTGTGTGTGTGTGTGTGTGTGTGTGTGTGTGTGTGTGTGTGTTTTGTGCAGGGTGACTCAGGTGGTCCACTAGTTTGTGTCTCAGAGGCTAATATTTGGTTCCAGTGTGGGATAGTGAGTTGGGGAGAAGGCTGCGCACGCCGCAACAAACCAGGCGTCTACACACGACTCACGAAGTTCCGCGACTGGATACAACAACACACCGGAGTGTAGCGACCTGACGAGCCGCAGGACGACTTGGGCGTGCGTGTTTGTGTCTCAAATAGTGCCAAATTATTGTTATATTATTATTTTATATTGCTGAGGCTAAAGCATGTTCCAGTTCTCCAGGCTTTATTCTCATGCGGAACTTTTAGATATAGTAATAAATAATATATAATTACAGAAATAAGTACAGTATGGATGCCAGCGGATTTCAGTTAATTAGACTGAAAACGTTTATGGGTTCCTGAGAAAATGAATTATTTTTAAATTGTTTTACATAAAAAAAAAAAGTAGTATTGAACTTTTTTTTTTTTTTTTACTATATTATATCACTGTATTTCCTGCAACGTGCCTTACATCATCAGGACTGTTACTGTACATTTAAGCAGGATTTACAAATACAGACTGTACATCAGCTCTGAATCTCTAAATGTGTTCCTGAACACCTTATATTTCATCACCTGGGACAACAGGTTTCCATGCAATCTGAAACTTTTTACAGCTCTCCTGTAAAAAAAAATAAATAAATTTTTTTATCACTTTAAAACTGTCACTGTCAGGACGCTACGCCAGTAGAATGCAGGATTAACCACAACGGACCGTTTCACTCATCCTCGTGCCCCAAACCCTCAAGGCCAGGTTGGGTCAAGACCCCGCCTAGCTCGGCCGGAGGTGTTCTCGAAGCAAAGCCAACCCACGGATAAATCTGCATGATCAAGAATACTTCACAAGACAAGGTTAACATCTTGGAAAAGGTTTTAAATGGTTATCTTTTTTCGAACAAGATAATATTACAGTTCATATTTGGAGCTCCTTTATATTTTCCGTTGTGGTGATGGATGGACATTTTTATTCTAGTCAGTTATGAACCTTATTAAAGTATGTGCTGTGCTGATTTTCTTTTTATGTCTGCTTTTACGTGTTATATAAAGTTGACTCAGTCAAGCAGTTTTATTTCTAATGAATATTACAAGACTTTTAAAATCCCCGAATATCCAGACCAACTGTTTTACGAGGTGCGTTCAAGTCAAACTGGGAATTTTGATTACGCAGAATAACAGAACACGGTGCGTACGAGCATAAAAACGGCCTTTTTTTCTCTATATATAATTCCCTGTTACACTAATGCTTTTCACTATGCTTGGATATCATCAAGGTAGAAAGTTTCCTCAAGACATGATCGGACAGTCTGCTTCCTGGCCTCCCAGGAACTCCTTTAATGGCTCAAACATTAAGCGAGGTCTGGCCTGTGCAGGGGATATGGCAATAATTCCAAGTCGAGTTCGTCTAATGTGCAAATGGTGTTTATAAATGGTTATGTGTACAGTTCCCAGAGATGTGTCTCGCACACAAATTGGCAACAGGTTATCTGTCAATTTTTAAGGATCAGGTTTTCCATGGGGAAGTAATGTTCACAGGAATGACTACTGTGGGCTTCAAGCCAATACAAGTCCCAGTTTGACTTGAACACCCCCCGTAGTACAAACTGTATAAACTCTGTTAGTTTGATACAGTTATTTGTTGTAAATTACCACTACTGATGATAATATAATACAGTACAATTATGACAATATACTTCCCGTGTCGATTCACACTATCTATTGTTTATGCAGAACCTTTCATCCGGAGGCATCACAGCAAATTGTTCATTATTATGAATCTTTTTAAACGTACAGCAAGGTTCGAATTAAAAATCCATGCATATACACAAAGCAGAGGTTAAACACTTGTGGGAGTGCTGATAATATATACAAAGAGTTAGTCATAATGCTTTTTATTTTCCACAACTGCATATACTGAAGTGAGCTTTTCCTCTCATACTGCAATATTTCCCAGTGATTGCGATTTTCTTTCTTGAAGTTATTAGGTTAAAAAATGCAGCTAATGTTGCTGAGAAAACAGCTAAGCCGTTCCTCGTTAAGACTTTCCATTATTGGAAAATGTACTTGAAAATGACACTGGAGACTCCTTCCAGAAATGCTAAATCAGCAACTTTTACAGCAAACCTCGCCGTTTCACAGAGCCTGGTAGTATACCGAGCAACATTTTCCTACATGTTTCCTAACGTGTGTCCTTACAGTACTGTATGTGCTTGTGCCCTATGATTGGTTGGCACTCCATCCAGGGTTTACCCTGCCTTGTGCCCCAACGTCCCTGGAATAGGCTCCAGGCCACCATAAGTGGTGTAGACAATGGATAAACGCACGATTCTTCTCATAATAGTTTTATTGTTATTGAACCAGACATGAAGAGAGAGCATGATTTACTTACTTATTTCCTTGTTTTGATGACATTCTATGCACATTCTGTTTTAGTACTGATGTGCAAGTTTTCTAGTTCATGGAATTTATTAAAAGTGCATCATTTTGCAGAAACATGGGAAAAAAATGAATGAAGCAAGACAACAACAAAAACCCTCAAGTGACTACTTGGGGATCTGTATCATTTCAACAATTTAATGTTTCTCTAAACATAAATGAATATTTATTTGGAGCATCCACCATGCAAGTCCCTGTGTATGAGTTGTTGCTATAGAAACGGTCACCTTTTAGCCTTGCCTTGCAGCCGGTCCCGCCATCAGCACTGCTGTTTAAGAAGATTAACCAACATGTTCATTTTGTTACATAAATCAGATTTGAGAATTCAGTTGACATGTGGTGAAAGACAGAAATGTGATGCTGATCAGACTAATCTGAGAAGTGGACATGGCCAAATGTTCTAATTACACACTTGATGGAAATATAGCTCAGACATTCCTGGGAGAATCAGCTTAAGACAGATATAAATAGTCTTTTCTAAGAAGCAACCCCACACATGAATGGTCTCGGGATGCTTTACTGTTGGCATGACACAGGACTGATGGTAGACAAGCTGACAAGCTTTTTTTCCGGATGCCCCAAACGGTCTGAAGTATCTGAGAACATAACTTTACTCCAGTCCTTAGCAGGACCTTTCTGTACACGTTTCTTCTTGGAAAGAAGTGATGCTTTTTCTTTGCTGCTCTTCTTGAAATGCCAACAGTAAAGAATCCCGAGACCGTTCATGTGTGGGGTCGTTTCTCAGCCAATGCATGCCATGCTTTTCCAGCATGATGGAGCACATTGCCATAAGACAAAAGCGATAGACAGTAATATTTGAATAAATAAAGGAAACACCCCAGATTTTATTCCTATTGAGAACTTGTGGTTCATCCCCATGAGGTGGGTGGACAAACAAAAGCCTATAAATTTGGACAAACTCCAAGCATTTATTATGCATGTCCGGATGTGGCTCAGAATTTGATTGACAGCATGCCAGGGCGAATTGCAGAGGTCTAACACTGCAAATATTGACTCTTTGCATAAACTTAATGTAATTATCAATAAAAAACCTTTAACACTTATGAAATGCTTGTAATTATACTTCAGAATACAATAGCGCCATCTAAAAAAGCAGACTTTGTGACATTTTCAAAACTTTTGGCCTCAGCTATACAAGGTTGGCCAGGATTAGCCCCGCCTACTTTTATTAATGTGCACCAACATTAACCAAACAAAATTAGTTTCCCAGCCACTGATTCCAGTAAAACTCACATCACGCACACTTGCCGTTGTTAATGAAATAATATTCAACGTCAAATAGATTGGAAGTTCAGTCTAGTGACTTTCAGGCTCTTTGAGTTTGAGTTTAATTACAAATTTATATATATATATATAATTTTCCCTCGCTTTTGGAATGATTACCTGCTTAAGCTTGGTATAACATTAATACATTTTCTTATCACTCCATTCAATCGTACAGTATCGATTCACCATCTAACACCTTGTGCAATAAAAGATGTCATCCAGAGTAGAGGAGGTCTTTCCTTTCCTTTTCAGTTTTGTACCCACTGCTGAATTGTTCTTCTGTTGTGGCGAATCATCCAATTCATCTTTTCAGATATTACTGTTTATCCCACCAACATTTCATGGCGATCTGTCTTACTCAGAAGAAGTCTTCGCTGAACGATGATAAATGTAGTGAAATTAGATCTGATAAAGTTTTTTTTTTTTTTTTTTCTCCCCTGTTGAAACAAATTTCCGTTTCAGAGAGCTGGAGAAGTTGTCAGATTTTGTGTTATTTAGTCACAAAACAAATGTGGAAGTGCTGGTTAAAGATGCAGCACGACGCATGTGGAGGGAGGTCAGGAAGGTCCTGCAGTATTGACCTGAACATTCTGATTTAAAGCTTCAGGACTACTAAAGAGCCCCGGTTGGGTATCTCTTAACTACGTAGCTTGGCTTGTACCAAAAGATTCCTAGGAAAAAAAAAAAAAAAAACTGCAAGTGAATAAATGTAACTGATATTCATGTTGTGTTGCAACTGCTTCCACCTTTAAAAAAAAATCCACCATAATCTGACCAGACACGCAACCTTTAGATTGTCTTTGCTAGCTGGCACAAAAAAAAAGGAAACAATTTCCAAAATAGTACAACACACAAAGCAGATGCTATTTACACCCAGGCGTCCATAGGCAGCAATGCGATTTACACCTAGAGTGAAATAGCCCATGTGACTATTCACACCGTGTGTTCGTAGCCAACCATGGTGTTGAATAATCACAGCCCAATCTACATCTACATCTAGACATTTGGCAGACGCCCTTATCCAGAGCGACTTACATTTTTATCTCATTACATCTGAGCAATTGAGGGTTAAGGGCCTTGCTCAAGGGCCCAACAGTGGCAACTTGGTGATTGCCTCATCAAGGGTTTGCCACAGTGGACCATCCAATCCGCACTCAACTTGGAGCAGGTTTTACACCGGTACATTCCTGACACATCCGGGCTCGGAACCGGCACTGGGGGGATCCGTGCCTGGGGTTTGGCCATTAGGTGGGAAAAACCTTCGACTGAGCCTCCAATGTTAAAATAGACCCCAATGTAAAAAATGCCAAAATTTACAACAGACATAAACATGTTTGCAGCCTGGTACAAAATTAATATTAATATTCATGACAACTATACATAAGCCAAAAAGCAATGCCAAATTAGCAGTGTGGCCAATTTGAGTGACCGCTGCAGTACAGGCACCAAACCGCTAGCTGCCTACTGGAATCGTCATAAGTTAACTTGCAAGAAATGTAAGTTTTGACAGGGTACCAATCCATTGCAGGGTGCACACACACACACACACACACACAGTGTGCAACTTGACGCAAATTAGCCTTATCTGCATGTCTTTGGACAGCTGGTGGAAACCCACCAAGCTCAGGAAGAACATGCAAACTCCGTGCACAAAAACCTGGCTGGGACTCAATCCCAGACCCTGGACGTGCAAGGTGATGGCGCTTACCTCTAAGCCACCTCAATCAAATGCAGTTCTGTATAAATGTACATTAGCCACTATAGGTTTTTAGCTATGCTAAAGCTAAGCTTGCAGGCTTGTGGGTGGTACTTGAGTTAGATAGGCGTGTTCCAACCAACAGCCAGGCTCATTTCGTGCCGTATGTTAATCTTACGTAATAAGTCATCTGCAAAGGATCTGAGCAGCTAGAGAAGCTGGTCTACGGATTTGATCTGCATCTTAGCGTCAGGTCTCTAACGAGGCCGAGCAGCGGTGAATAACTTTGGGAGCTCGCTTGCAGAAAATTCTTTGCAAGCATTTTTCAATGGAAGTACGTTGTGCAAATAAAATTGATGGGAATTCAAAAAGGCAAGTCAATATACACTTAAGACAATTTAAGACATGCTGAATAAAATGCCTGCAGAGGAAATAATTATCTGATGCAAAACTGCTTAAATATCTTAGAAGATTAGTAAGAAAAGAAAAGCCACGTTATTTTTTAAATCCCATTAAGTTCTGCAGTTGTGATCACTCCTAGAGAGCTAATCCAGTGTTTATCACTTTTTTTTTTTTTTCTGTCACACTTTTTTTGTCACGTGCCGGCTCTGTGACTGTGACGTTTTTTTCTCTCTCTTTTTTTCTTTAAATAAAAGCTATCCTCATTTAATCAAGGTCTCGGATGTTTCAAGCCGCAGGACCATAAGCTATAATACTAGTGAAACTTTCAGACCATGCCGCGTCACTAAACACCAAATCCAACCCCAACCCGACTTCCCGGCCCCGGGTGAGATCCAGTGGCTTTTTCACTCTTTAACCTTCTGACCTAATAATGGCACTTTTTAAACCATTAAGAAATGTTACATACTGCAGCTTTAAACTAACCTAACCTGAGAGTCAGGCCAAGAAATAAATCTTCACGGTTCTTTTGCTTTTGAAAGTTAGGGTGACTAGGAAAAGCCGTAACGATCACCGTTCAGATGTTTAATTAAAATTATAATTAGAAGAATGTACCAATTTAAAAGAAAAAGAAAAAAAAAGAGAAGAAAAAGGATCAATATCTATTAAATGTTACATGGTGTGGAGATGGAATGGTGCGTTGCAGTTTAAGCTTGGAGAATGAACGTCTTTTAAAATGGATTGACCTTAAGCAGCCGCGTGAACTGGGGCGAGGCGGTAATAGGTCGATGGATATTTTGACACTATACCCCCAAAAGTCCATGGTCTAACTCCATGGTCTTCCCGATCTACATTGTAAAATGATGCTGAAGGCGTCCAAAATATGGGATCATCTCGTTTGAACAGTTGATATATGACATGTGTCCAGTACTTATCCAGAACAGCTGATCTTGGTAGAGTATCTTAAAAGTTCAGCCTTTGATCATCACATATGAAGTACATTTATATATGAGCAGTGGAATTGTTTATTCTTCGCATATCCCAGATTCTTGTTAGTAGGCTGGGGTCACCATTATGTGTAGAGAGGGTTGAGGGCCTTGCTCGAGGGCCCAACAGTGGCAACCTGGCGAAACTGGGGTTTGAACCCGCCAAACTTCCGATCAGTAACTCGGATCATTAACACACTGAGCCCACTCCAGTATAATAACGTAACAATATAATAAAATATCAACTGACCATTATTGTTGTTGTTGTTCTTGCTACGTACAATAATTATCTAATGCATCGTTTTGAAAAAAAAAAAAAAAAAAAAATCCAGTATCGTTCTAGAATGTGGAAAATAAATCCAAACTTTTTGCCTGGTCCTATATGTTTGTGAATGTTTGTAGTGTTTCCATATTTCCCAGCAAGCCCTACAGTAATAGCCTTCCACATATTATCAGCAATTCTAGCAGATTGTGTTTACATCTCATGCAATTTTAAAGCTTCCTGCAACACAGCAGGCCTGCACAAGCTTTGCTAGCCACCATAGAAGGGAAGGTTTAGTCTTCTTGATGGACGATCCGGGCATCTCCATTGTTGACCCACTGTACACCTTTTATAAACACCTGCTTATTAGTGTAAAACATGGTTCCTGTAACCGCTGCCAGGGTATAAATATTTATGTCATACCTCTGCCTGTGTTGCTGCCCTTGAGCCACTTGGGTATGCTTTACTTGTAGACTTAAACCGTTCACTTGTGGATCTAATGTCAGTGTTTGCGTTGCGAATTTGATGCTGTTGACCTGCGCCGCGTATAACATCATCCATCACTTATCACGAGCGTTCTATATATTATTATATATTATACTATTACACATCCATTCCGTGCTGTGTTTCTGGATTGCTTCGCTTAATGCGGTTCAGAATGAAATATGAATCAGATGCATGTGTGCTCTGGCATCATTTTTCACTTGCTAAATGCTGACTGTTGCTTGGTGTCAATCTCGGACTCCACTGGAAAGCTCGGAGTTGTAGGATTAATTAGATCTAAAAGCATGAGCGAGAAGGGAGACGTTATTAAATAATGGCTGCGCTCCAATCTTTGCTCTTCCAACTCCACGTCTAGCAAGTGTGTAAACCAAAGCTAGCGTCAAAGATCAAAAGATTTTCTATACTGTATGTACGGATTCTATTATATCCTTTTCTTTTCTTTCTTCTTTTTTTTAATTTTTTTTTTAAGATGTACCTTTTTTTTTTTTTTTTTTTAGATTAACCATAAACATCACGAATATGAATGGGAACTTTGTTTAAAATACCCGTTAGGGCCATAAATATTTGATGAACTGAGTATGAGTACCAGACCTTATAAGGCATGTAAGTGTCGATGCATGTTTGTTGTATGCAATGCCGTTCCCTTCCAATTTCCCCTTACTGGGATGGCATATTTCGAAGAAGGATGTTCAGAAAGAGCGTATGGGCGTCAATGAAGAACGCTGATCATCTCTTTACAGTGACATCTGTCGAATTGTCAACAGTCAGTTCTCAAAGTTGATGCTTTGGGGAAAAAAATGGCCAAGAGTAAGGTTGGAACTGGAATGACTGGGTCATGTTCAAAATGCCAAGCCTTGTGCATGGTTCCTACCGAAAATCGGTCCAAGAAAAGGCCGTCCGAGGTCCAAGTGGCAACGGGTGACCCGTTTCCAATGGGCATGTGGGCATCCAAGCTGGAGCATTTAGCAATGGAGGAAGGACAGCCATGTGCACCTGAAAGCCAGTGCAGGCAGTGGGATGCTTTAGGCAACGTTTGGCTGTGGAACATGTACCACTTACTTACACACCGTCAAACATTACGCAACTTCATGGCACCAGTACAGTATTTCCTAATTCAAGGGGCATCTTTCAGCAGGACAGCGTACCTAGCCACACTGCACACACTGTTGTTCTGGTTTGAGGAACATTACAAAGAGTTCAAGGGGTTGAGCTGGCCTGCCAAATCTCCAAATCACAACTGCAGTGGGCATCTGTGGAAATGCTGGATAAACGAGATATCCAATGACCCCCTATCCTGCAACTTGCAAGACTTCCTGCTAATATCTTATAAAACAGCACGGCTTCAGAGGTCTTGTGGAGTCCAAATCTTTGTTTTGCAGCCACAAGGGGGATCTACGGTATACAATATTAGATATTAGCAGGTGGTTTTGACGGTTTAATGATGGGTGTATAGTGTACAGCAATGATCTCAGGTCAATCTAGGTCAAATCAACTAATATGTTAATGAATCATTTTAAAGTATTATTGTATAAGTAGTGTATATAATGATAAATGTTTCAATGCATCATATTACATCACATACTTTATCTTGCTCAAATGTCTATTTTGAAGAAGAAGCAACCATAACTCAGTCACATGTTTATATGAATGTACTTGTTATAATATGTTATTGAGTCTACAATAACAATTAAAGAGGGACTTTATGAGACAGACAGGGGCGGGGTCAGGACTCTACCAACATATGCGATTTGAACAACTTACATCAGTTATGACAATTTGACATTGTTTAATACTCATCAAGCATTGGTCATTGTATACAACGTCGGGCACGATGCTCCAGTCACACCTGCTTTTTTATTTGAAATGGTTTTATTTAAATATAAATATGTGTACAAAGTTACAAGCAACAATAGCTCATTTCAGCAAGTAAAATCTCAATGCATAATCTTAAAAAAGCCAAAAAAAAAAAAAAAGGAAACACAACCCCAAGAATGATGAGAAACTCAAGCTCACGGGGGGAAAAAAAAACGGAATTAAAATCGTGTTAAAATAAAACCAATAAAATCAAATTAGATATATATTTATACGCATTCATAATATAAATGTATTTTACAGTTGAGCAGCGTACACACTGTACATTAAGGCTTATACAAAGTATAAAAATAAAGACAAGCAATGTGTTTTTCGGCACAGTTCACTTGAATTGTGAATCCCACCCTCCCCCCAACCCCAACCCCCCCAAAATTGAAATCACTTAGGCCCGAAGAAAAAGAAAAAAAAAAGAAAGAAAAAAAAAAATGGCAGTACAGGGACCCGGTCACCGGGATTACCACGATCCAATGGCGTTAGGTGCAGTAAAGCAATGGACATGGAAAGAAACGTTCGATACGTTCACATAGACACGTCATCTGCATGCAACAGACAAGAGGATTTATAGAGGTTTATCTACCCCCGGGATTTGTACACTCGTTCATCAGGAGCATTGTGTTCAACCTTTTTATTGTGTGTAAACATGGCAGAGATATTTGATTGTGTCACTTCAGACAGAACGACTCGGCCCACTTTTTTTTTTTCTTTTTTCTTTTTTTTTTTTTAGAGTAAAAATCACAGTCGCTAAACTATTACTGCGTTGAAATTCCGCAGTTTCAGATTGCCACCAGCTTCTCAATACAACCAAGGCACCTTTCATTTGCACCCCAAAACCAATAACATGCCGTTTTGGGATGCAAAATACGCCTCTTGTGTCTGGGCTGCATCTTCATTAGGGCTTTCGTCTCTCAATCAGAGAAAAATGCGACTGAGAGCGCATCTCTCTCTTCATTACATCCTTTTACTTTTTCGGAAAAAAGTCTTCAGAAATACCCTAACAGCAGATGAAGCTTCCATAAAAGAGCCTTAATTTCCACCAGTTTGTCTCAATTTATCTGTGATTTCCTGTTGTACTTCAGTCCTCATGTCAACGACACACAAAATGTGCTTAACGATTCCTTCAGCATGCCAGCACAAGATTTTTTTTTCTTTTTTTCTTTTTTTTTTTGATTGTGGTCCAGCGTAAGATAATTAGCATCTCATTTACAAAAGTTAGTCCATTTGATCCGTCTCCGCCTGCTATCACAGACCGCTCGGAGATGCCAGAGCGTCCTCGTGTGCCCGTCTCCATGATAAGTGAGATTACAAAAGGATGGCATTCATTCACCAGAAGTTCAGCTATTAGACAAAGCTAAACATAATTAAATTAGCTTAGAGGATCCAGAGGTGACTCGTAAACAGGAGTGGTTATCCTTTCTCAGAAAGCTCAAGGAGGCCCTTCCGAATCCGTCTCGCAATGCGCGCTTTGTTGTCCCTTATTGATTACACTTTGCGAGTCCGGCACTCACACGTGAGTCTGCATGCGCTGCTGGGAGGGCCGTCCGTAGTCGGACTGCTGCGAGGACGCGTAGGAGAAGCGGGATGACCCGGACACCTTACTGGCCTGATCTGATTGCTCAAACGTATCCACTTTGTCATAGGAGGCGGGTTTGACGTAGCTGGTGAAGGCGCGGCCGTAGGTATTGGGCAGGTACAGCGGGTCCTGTGGGTACATTGTGGGAGTTGTTTGCTGTTGTGGCTGCGGTTGTTGTTGTTGCTGTTGTTGCTGTTGTTGTTGTTGTTGTTGTTGTTGCTGCTGCTGCTGTTGCTGCTGTGGTTGTTGCTCGTAGGTGGTGCGGTTGGCCGGTGTGGTGGCGTAGCGGTTGGAGAAGTCGTAGACACGTGCCTGAGTGGTGGTTTGGCTGTACAGGGGACCGGGAGACGGAAGCTGGCACGGTGTGTAGACGGGACGCGAGGTTGGGACAAACTCGGAAAAGCCAGTCCGGGCAACGTGGCGGTCATCATGGCCTCGGACGTTGTAGTAGCCGTTCGTGGGGTCCTGGATAGGGAGAAGAGATGACATGATCATGAGGAACCGTGCAGTAAGTAATCTTTAATGCTGTTGGGAAACAAAATAAATCCAAGTCCTGTAATGTAGTTCATCAGTCCTGCTTATCAAAATGTCTCTGGATTTACGAATTGATGCATCTTTTGGTATTTTATTACCAGAATTCGGAGCGCTGTCCCCTTCCTGATTACTTTATTATGATTATGCAGGTCAGAGTTACTGTAACCGACACATTAATCCGCACATCCTGATAATTCGGGACGGGTGTGCGGATTCGAGCGCGGCGAGAAAAAACCCCATCGGTTCATTAATGCACATGAATGATTAACGTGTCCTGATCGTTTCTCCCGTCTCCATCGGCGATGTCCGATCCGTCTCTCGCCGGTGGCCCTGCGGTTCTTTTGCCGCTCACTGATGGACAGTCCAATTCCGTAGACGTCATATCCTAGAGTGGTGCACATGATCCTCGGCGGCAACGATCCTCAATCGTATGACTGTTAACAACTACACTCTCGCGATTGTGGAACCCCACGGAGCGGATATATTAGATTCGGAAAGATCTCCGGATAATAAAATAATAAGAGATCATCTGGTTTCACCTCCTACAGCTTCAGAAGCACTTTTGCTCTTTCGCGTGGTGTCCTGTTTCGAACAATCCTGTATTAGACTGTGTATCATCCCAGAATTCTACGCGTAGGTGTGTTTTGTCTGAGCGATTTAGGACTCGCGTTACTGAACATGACGGTGCGATCCCAATTCAAACGGACCTTTTGTTCACCGTAACTTTTTTTCTTACGGTAAAAACAAACAAAAAATTCCGCTAAAGCGAATTCGGCTCGCGAACAGTCGGCCATGTTACTAAATTAAAGCATTTATACGAACCTTACCTTAATATCTGATCTTTCGTCATCTTCCTCCTCCAGCAGATCGCTGTGCTCGGTGCGTGACGTCCCGGGAGACTCACTGCTGTTGGGAGCCTAACAGAAATGAAACACAAACACACACACATACACACGCACATTCAGGTTGCGTACACTCTGCTATTCGCACATACACATGCACATTCACATTCACTCACACCCTGCTGCATGCCAGCTGAGCTCTCATTAGGATGCTCATACTGCGAGTGTGCCCAAGCATAAAGTCTTCAAACAGCTCGATTGCTAAAAAAAACATATTAGGTTCAAGTTTGTGTAATACTTTTAGAAGCTTGGAATATTTTCTTTTCTGCATCACAGACAGACACTGGGGAATATCTTTGACATTATAAGTTGAAATTTCTCCTACACATTCCAAAAACACGTTTTTTTCTTTTCCTTTTATTTTTTTTTTTCATTTTTCATTTTTTTTAAATAATACAGTACTGTGGAAAAAAGTCTTGAGACACCCCTTATTTCTTCACATTCGATGAAATTCAATGACGTCGGTTAAACTAAGGAAAGGAGGAAGGACAAATGCTTTTACGGCGACAGGCTCCAAAGTGCATAAAAAGATACGGTACAATTTTTTTTTTAAATGGTTGTTTATGTAGCAACCTCAGCAGCGACCTCATTTCCCCTCTCGTCTATTCCAACCACTCGGCATTCCGCATCACCGGTGTACTAATCACCGGCCTGAACATCTGCCAGCATCTGCAGCGGTTTCTCGATGCTTCGTGCTGAAAATGGACTGAAACCTGGAGAATCGTTCCTCAAGACAGTACAGTAAGAACACGAGAGCGCCTGGCTCTTTGGGAGAAAAGGTTAAGAAATGAGGCGTGTCTCAAGACTTTTGCACAGTGCTGTATATACTTACTCTGTATATATAAGGCCTTTAATGCAAAGCTGTTAGAGATGCTCACCATCGGCTCCTTCACGTCCTCCTCGTCATCATTGCCGCGGGCTGCGTTGTGGTCGCTGTGTACGATCTGCACGCGGATGTCACTTTTGGATAGGCGCGTCCCCTTTTTACCTACAAACGGACCAGAAAAGAGAGAGAGAGAGAGAGAGAGAGAGCGAGAAAGAGTTTAATGATCTTGACAAAGCATTTCCTACACATGGTTGAGGTTTTGATCGGTTTTGTTTTTTGCTTTCACCCAAGAGTTGACCCATGACCTCACCTTTAGCGGCGTGGCGGCAGCAGATGGACGCCAGGGTGATGACGCAGACGATGAAGACGCAGCCGCCTCCCACAGACGATCCGATGATGATGAGCAAGGGCAGTGCTTCTGTAACACAGCGCGAAACGCGGCGTCAATCGGAGAAATGCGCACGAAGTACGAATCGATTCATACTTTTTCTAAAGCCAAATCAGCCTTGAGATGTTACACTAAGGACGACAGTTTTTTTTTCTTTTTTTTTCCCCCCGAGTTTCATGACGTGTGTCATGTGTGGCTGCGACCTCAGCCGAGGCTCGCCGGATTCCCCGGAGGATTTGGAGCGGACTACGTTACCGGTTCAAACCGGTCGCTCTTGCCGTCACTGCTCATAGCTCGGCGTATAGAAATTCATCCGGCGTGGCGTTCGCGAGCCTGGAGAATTTTCTTTAATCTCAGTTGGAAGGGGGCTAACCAGGCCTGACACGTACCGAGCCGCCTGACGCTAATCTAATTAGAGATTGCAGGAGATATAGCGCCGCTCGCTGTATTTCTCCAGAGACACACTTCTTCCGCCGTGATGTAAATTGCAGGCGAGGACCTCGTTTCCACTGTCTCTCACGACTGACTACTACGACGCTCAGCCTTATTTAAGCAAACCCGGGCCCCCCGGTGCAGGAGGAGCAACGAGCCGAGGCCCAGCCGCGCGCTACACAGGGACACCCAGCGGCCCACGAATCAAATTAATCTCGGCTCAAAATCTATATCTGTGTTATGGGGCAGATGTATTCATTAAGCACTCCATCTCCTGATTAAATGTTATTGATTTGCCCGAGTATAATTAAGATAAGCGCACTACTGGAGGGCCTTTTTTTTTTTTTTTTTTTTCCGAGGAGGTTCTGTTGGTGTGGTGCTGACTCTGGAGAAGGGCCTGTCACGAATCAGCCAGAATAAAAGGAGCTTCATGCAGATGGATGGAATAAATGAAACCATTACATTATCCCAATGCACTTTGTGTAGCCATCTGATCGGAAAATTTTGGCTCTTCTCTCACTACTGTACTAAATGTCGGAATAATATGCCAGCAGTGGTGTACGGGATTATATGAGGCCAAATCATTCACACACACACACACACACACATGCATATTTGCCTTACTATCCTTGTGAGGACCTCAGTATTATCACACCGAATCTCCTTAAAGGTCTAGTTTTGATTTTTGTCAAAACAATGCAAGAAATCGGAGACCATTTCCACAACCCTCTGTCCGTGCAGTAATACGTTCCAGCGTTCAGCTGAGACTCATACGAACTGAAGCATCTACTGTACAATTCTACCCACTGCACTTATGATGAGTTATGGTGTATTTTATAGAGATGGGGGAAAAAAATCTTGAATTCATCACGATGACTCCAAAACCATTTATGTAAAAAAAACTTTTTTTTTTAATATGTGTTTGGATTTGAGCTGGTAAAATGGTGCAGTTCCTCAATAATCCTACAGG